>VDFB02258124.1:0-28192 GCA_007258455.2 Sequoia sempervirens | reverse complement strand
TCTATTCCTATTTCAGTTCAAAGTCTTGAGTTTGTAATTGCTTGCATCAAGCATTACAATCTGGCTACAAGGGAGATTCAATCAGTTGATGGCAGATTGATATGCAGTTTGAAGCCTGACATGATCGAAAAATGCTTCTCCATTCCCCCTTGGCCTGAAAGTGTCACTATCTCAAGGGGTGAATGTGAAAGGATGTGGGAACTGCATAAGGACAAGTACAGTAAGAAGATTGCACAAAGGTGGATGAAGGAAAAACATAAGACTTTGCCTAAGAATGTTAGGCAAGGAGAGTTCAAGGAAAAAGTTGCTATCATAATCACCTTGCTCAACAAGGTCACTAGACAAGAAGATGCTACCAAGTTTCAACCATGGATGTTCTATGTGATTCCTCACATCATGAAGAAGACTGAGTTCTATGATTGGGCCACCTTGATTAGTGACAGCCTCCATTAGCAGATAACAAAATGTTTCCAGAATCATGAGTTCCATATGGTTTCTTACCTAGTCTACCTAGTAGCCTACCAAGGTCAATTTAGAGGGTTCAACACTGAGGGATTGTTGAGCATACAACATATCTACAACTACTATCCTCAGTTGGAATTCACAAAGTCATTGCATCACTATAAGAGGGTGAATGAGGCTTTTCTGATACACAGTGCGAGATTTGGACAATGAATTGCACATTCGTATTTCATCCATAGCCAGGGCAGCAATAGCTGAATGGGCAGATTGGTTTATACAATTTCCTACATTCACTTATCTCAGAGTTTATGGCTTTTCAGGCGCCCCACTCATGCTACCAAGGTACCCATCAGATGAAGTTGTCTTCATGGAGTTCTTAAGGAAGGCACATGATGTCCACGCATTCTTGAGGAATAGAAAGAAACCCGCCCTCAATTTTCCAATGGGATTGGGAATCTTTACATGTAGAACAACAGTAGATGCTAAAATCATGGGAGATAAGTTAGACAAACTTGGCCTCAAGCCTTACAGTGAGAGACGATCATATGATCCTCATGGCGTCTATGCTGCTCGACTTGAGAGAAACTATGCTCACATATTCGCTCTTGAAGACTTTTGGGCCAATTGCATAGATGAGTTCGAGGTGCGGAGGCATAGTTACAACAGACTCACTCTTAACCAGATGAAAGATTTCTTATCAAAAGACAATGAAGGGTTATCAGATGATGATGAGGATGTGCTTCTCTCGATGTATGCTCAAAAGTGAATTGAAGATCAGCCCTTTCCTCAAGTCAATTGGGCTAATAAAGAGTCCCTCTCAGTTGAAGACAGGACAAGACAAGTCCTCGAGTGTAGTAAAGTTTTCCTAGTCCTCAAAAGGAAAAACTCCATTCTAGTAGTAGAGCCACTAAGGATACTTCCCTCTTCCTCCAGAGCATAGTCAAAAGGGAAAAGTGTAAAGCAGTCTCAAGAAGGTGTCAAGGGTAGCAGATTGACTAAAAACGTAAGAAGGTTAGACTTCTCAGGTATAGTTATACAGGAGCAATCAACAGTCGAAATAGAACCTCCTCCTGAAGAGCCCGTAGCTCAGAAGGAAATAGAGGAGCTACCCATAATACATGACTCCATACCATTGACAGGTTCTTTGCCAATTCACATCGACCTAGATATTGAAGAAGATGAAGAGGTTGCAATTGTACCTCCTGAAGAAGTTAGTAAAGATACTATTGTGTCTTGGCTTAAGAGCTCCTTGGGAAGGGTAAGAAGAAGACCTTCATATCAGGTGAATTTTGACGACCTTGATAACATCTATCAGGAACCTCCTGTTGTGACCTTTTCACACATCGCCCCATCGCCAATGGGGACCCCCAGTTGTCTGCTAGTTTTTGGGGTTTTGTCTCCTTGCAACAGTTTCGTGAGATCACATTTATTGAGAGTTTCAAGTCAGTTTGCTGAGAGTTGCCTGAGCCAAGTTAGTAATCCATGCTTGAATCAGTGCGTAGACGTCATGGAAGCGCTCAGAAGGCCCAGGAAACGAAGATCGCCTGTGAATTCAGCCAATTCTGAGACTTCCTACTTTTTAGGAAATCTTGCTTTTTCGCTTTTTCATTTTTGGCATTTTACGGACTAAAACAGGGTTCCCCTATTTTTTTTAGGGGTTTTTTCTTTTTCATTGCAGAGGTTTCTGTTTTTGGAGGTTTTTGTATGTTGCAGAAGGGTCTCCAGGTCCAAAGAATGCGCTCCAGAAAGTTCAAAGATGAAGAATCGCTCCGAGAAGAGATAGGGGAATTGAAAAATCATTGAAAAATCTGGAAAAAACAAGTAAAAAGCATGAAAAATCAGTGAAAAGCATGAAAAATCAGACCAAAAAGTATCAGATTCTAGAAAAACCAGTTCAAGATCAATCAGATCTGAAGCACAAAATCACAGAAAATCAACTTGAAAAAGATGAAATTCATTTGAAATCTGGTCAAGTCTGAAATTCGCCATGAAAGAGGTCCTTGAAATGTGGGACGGAAAGATGAAGGAATGTCTAGAAGCTCATGAAGTCCGCCCAGCACTAAGGAAAAATGGCAAAGAACATAGAAAGTCCGCCATCCACTCAAGAAGGACGTGCCAAAAGGTTATGAAGTCCGCCTTAGCATCAAGGAGAAGGTGCCAAGAAGTTGTGAAGTCCGCCATCCACTCAAGAAGGAAGTGCCAAGAGCTCACAAAGTCCGCCCTCAATATCCTAGCCCCCTCCAAAGTCTGCCATGCACATGCCAAAGGGTTTGAAAGTCCGCCCAGCCTCAAGAGAGGAAGTGGCAAGAAAGTTTAGAAGTCCGCCATACACATGCCAAAAGGTTGGGAAGTCCGCCTAGGCACATGAGAAGGAAAAAAATCAAAAATTTCACTAAGTCTTGGTGCCTAGCAAGGAAAATTTCGAAAATTTGCTAAGTGTAAGAGCCTAGAAAGGTGGAGAATCATTTCCAAAGGATAAAGTATTAAGGAAAATGCTAAGAGCTTTAGAAGTCCGCCATGTTCAATGAAGGAAGTCTAAGATCCTTTGAAGTCCGCCCTAGAAAAGAGGGACGTCCAAAATGCTTGTCCAAAAGGGTTGGAAAAGTCCGCTAGGGTCTATGAAGAGGAGAAAAATCAATTTTTGCCAAGTGTTTGGTGCCTAGCTAAGACAAATTCGAAAATTTGCCTAAGTATAGAGGTCAAAGGATAGAAAAATGGAGATTTCGGCTAGGAATCATGACGTTTTCAAGAGGTTAAGTGCTAAGTTTGAAAGGACAAGTGCTAAAGAAATTAGGCTATGGCAAAGAATAAAATGAAGTGTGCCAAGCACAAAAGTGAAGAGAGATTTAAATTTCGCCTAAAGTCTTGGATGTCTAGAAGAAAAGTTGGCCGAGTATACAAAGAAAGATGCGCAAATCAAAGAAAGGAAGGATCGCCCTTGGCTAGAAGGAATAAGAATTTGTCGAGCGTCAAGGAAATTCGCTTGAAGAAGACATCCAGACAAGGATTTTTCCTAGAGAAATTCGACTGAGCAAGAGAAAATTTGACTTTGGCAGAGGAAAATAGGCTCAGTGCTATTAAAAGTTCGCCATGGCAAAGAAAAATAGGGATCTGGCATAAAAATTGTCGACGGAATGGCTTAAGTTTTGACTTGGCTAGACGAAATTGGGAATAAAATTGGAAAATACACTTTTAGCCGAGAAAAATGAAGGGAAAATCGAAGTAGCCATGGGTCCAAAACGAACGGGTTGGAATAAATTAAAATATTTTAATAGTTTAATAATTTATTCTCAACTACTCGGAAATTTAAATGCCTTGGACAAAATCGAATTCGCCAGATGAAATGTTTTGGAAGAAAATAATTTGTGCCGGCCAAAGATGAAATCCGATGGGCAAAATTAAATTCACCATGAATTTAAAACTTGGAAGGGTCGAATTTAATTAAATATTTAATGTTTTCTTTCAAAAAAATTCGAAAAATCAAAGATAAACATTCAAGCAAAAAATCGAATTTATGAAGATCAATGAGATTTGCTTGGATAAACTCGAGACTGATTCTTTTTGAAAAATAAAGGAAACTTGCCTGTTTGAATAAATGAAAACAAATCGAGATCAAGAGAAGAAAAGGTAGTTGCTAAATAAATTAAATCCTTCAGCATTATAATGAGTTTCAGCAACTCATTTTTTTACACACAGCTGAAGAGAAATTTGATCTTTCTCGAAATTATTAGGCAGTTGATTGTTCAGTAGGCAAGATCGAATTTTCCAGAGAGAGAAGTAATGTTATGCTGAGGAAGAATTTTCGCTGGAAAGAGAAAAAATTTATTGGAAGTTGAAATTCTTTTGTGCAAGAGGGGCGCACTTCTTCTTTTAAATTATCAGAATTTAAATCTGATTTGCAGCCAGTAGTCTTTTTTGAGGTTTGATGTTCAGTCAAGTTGATTCGCCATTCTTCTTCTGTCCTTTCATCTTAGCAAAAGTTCTGGCTAAAATTTTCAACTTCATCCATTTACTTTAAGCTTGCTTATTTAATGAGTTGAAAGTAAATTTTCCAAATCCAAGGCATGAGAATAAATTAATTTTAAAAGTCTCCATATTAATGTTAATTTTCTGACTGCAGGTTGATGACCATTGTGGGCGAATCATCAAAGAGGCCGGCAAAAATGAAGTTCACTAGCAAAGGTACCCATCGGGAGACTAAAATCAATTCAAAATGGAAGAATGTCATAGACACTAATCTCGGGCATGTCAACTTTGATGAGTTCAAAAGAAGAGTATATGGACAGAATGGACTGCCAACACCAATAGCTAGGCGGATGATCAAAAACGGGATTTTTCAGGCAACAGGATTCCCGCCTGCAAAAGATTGTGCAGAATTGATGGTGGAATGTGCTATCCACTATGATGCTCAAAAGAGGCAGATCATTGCACCAGATGGCAGAATTCTGGCACACTTAGGCGAGATGGCAATCCAAGAAACCTTCGGCATCCCAGAGCATTCACGGATGGTCTATAAGACCAAGGAGGAGGCCAAGAGGTTATATGACAGCCAACCGGACTTATGCACTACAACTGTTAACAAGGTATGGCTAGACAAACCCAAGCCATCAATAAAGAAGATGCCCAAAAGACCTCGCCAGACGGATTTCAAAGAAAACTTTGGAGATATCATATTGATGCTGAACAGAATAGCTGGCAACCCGTAGGGTGCATTTTTTGAAAGCTGGATGTACTATTTCATAGACGAGATCACTTCTGGTGTGAAAATGTTCAATTGGTCACGGATGATAAGTGACAATCTCCACGAGCAATTAATCAATCTGGAAGAGACTAAGTCTTTTCATATGAGCTCGTATGTTGTATACCTGTTGGCCAGATCATATAAGTATCCAGGACTAACTTGCAGAGGAAAAGTTGGCAACGGAGAAAACGAGCTTAGACCATACGATTGTTACCCACAACTCCAGTTGAAGGAGAAGTCTCATTTCAGAAGGGCACATGATGCATTCTTAATGCATATCACCAGAACACTCCAAGGGGGAATACATCAGAGGTTGAGTCATGAGGCGAAGAGTCTAATCAGCAAATATGGGTCCTGGTTCATCCAATTCCCAAAATTCACGTATATCAGGATCCAAGGGTTTACTGGAAACCCCTATAAGTTGCCAATTTATCCGACAAATCGGATGGTTTTGCTCGAAGTCCTGAGGCAACTAGAAGAATATCAGAATATCGAGAGGCCAACCAAGAAGGCATCTATTACATTCCCATTGTTCATCGGGAATATGTTAGAATCTTTTCCGTCCTCACAGGCAGCTGAGAGTGCTAGATTGGAAATCCAGTGGTACCCATTTACAGCCTACAAGTCTAGGGTCAACTTTGACCCGCATCATAATATTCGGGCAGTAGAAGGGAGAAGGTACAAGCACAGGGTGGAACTGGAAGACTTCTGGGCTGATGCCGCAGATGAGTATGAAGTCAGACGGAGAATTTGGTCCAGAATGTCACTAGACTTCATGAGGGCAATCGAGTTTTTCCGGATACCCGATCAGTTACAAGATGATGGGAACTATATCCAGCCACGTTTCGAGGAGAGTCGACCTCTTCCTCCTGTGAAATGGTCAAAACCTGAGCATGCGGACTTAGCAACACTAATGAGGCCAGTAGTCAAGTACTCTCAGTGGTGGGTTGACCATCATGTTCAAGAAATGAGGCAGAGAAGAGTAACACTCACGTACGATCTGCTGAGCGAAACAGAGTCATATTCTTCCAATGCCGGTGCTTCCCATTAGGACTTGGTCGAGATTGGAGAGAAAAGGAAGGAAATAGTTCCGAGTGCAGAGCCTGCTTCCAAAAGGCAGAAGGGAGAACCATCTCGTTCAGCAGCATCCTGGAATATTGACGAGTTGATGGCTACCATAGATGAGTCCTTGGTGGAAATAATTGTACCTCCTACAGTTCAGGAAGAGAACGATGAACCTATTCAGCCGGATGATGAGGAGCCCTTGTCACCTACGGGCACGGAAATACTTGGTTCAGACAATGAGATAGAAGTTCGGAATAATGACTTTGAGGAGGGAATGATTTCCGCTCTCAGGGAGGTTGTGGATGTTCTGAATGAGGAAGAGGTTCAGGTAGAAGATGGAGTTGAGCAGCCGACCATTCCAGATTGGCTGATAGAAAGAATGAAGATTCAACCACCTGCAGAAGCCCAAGAGGAGGTTGATACTGCAGATTTCTTGGCGAGGTTGGAGCAAGTTGCAGTCAAAAAGCCTGCCAAGAAATTCTCTACTATTCAAAGGGACAAGACAGGCAGCCGTTCCGTGCACATTGCAGTACCCACAGTGGACAAGCCACAAGACGAGATTACTCCTCAAGAGTATGCCATAACCACTATAGATCTTGGCCCAACCTCAAAAGGCCAAGAAGTTGAAGAATTAGATAATTCCGTCTCGACCATCAAGGCGAGATTGGAAAAAGAAGTGGCTAAGAAGAAAGAGTATAAAAAGGAGGATGAACACCTTAAGGAGTACATACATCATTTGACCCAGCCATTTGATCAGGGTAATGCGGCAGCTCCTATCCTCCTCAATTCATTGCAGGAAGTGACCAAGGATGTAGAGCACAGAATGGTTACAGCCAGGGAAGCTCAGGACTGGATGGCGAGCGAAGGCACGAAAGCGGCCTCATTCATGGAAAAACTGGCACTTGCTTATGGGTGGACCTATTCTTTTCTTTCCAGACTTATGGATATGGCAGAGGCATGGGAATGTATTCCGGATATGCAAGAGAGGCTTATTCCAAGCCTTAGGATCTTGAAAGGCACTCCAAGAGAGGAGTTGGTTAATAGAAGGGTGATTGCTGCAGGAGCAGCATATGATTTCCATCACTGGTTTTGGGCAGTGACTATACGAGAAGAAGTTATGAGAAGGCAAAAGTGGATGGGCTCAGAATTGAAGAGCAGGTCAAAGAAATCCAGGAGAAGATTTATATGACAGCTGCAGAAGTGTTCGACCATGAGATTGTCCGAGAGAACGATATGCAGTTGGAGAGGTTGAAGCGCAAAGTCCAAGAGACTTTCTTCTTGGCCACTGGACCATTTCTGAGACAAGATTTTGCGAGAGTGGGAAGACTCTCAGCCATCCAAAATGATTTTAGGAAACAGGAGGAGGATTGGGAAAATACTTTTGCCAAATGTGCTGAAAAGTTGGACGGATTAGAATTCAGGATTAGCATGCTGCCACCTGTCACAATGGAGGAGGTCATCGCAGTAGTGTCCAGGTTCATCGAACGCAATGCTGCTCAGAAGGATAAGGACGCCTCTCCTAGATAATAGCTGCAACTGCCACTTTACTGATTGATTACTAGTTGATAACTCATGTTATTTTGGGCAACCCTAATTAGGGTTGGGTTGTAATAATCTTGGCTGTTGATATTGTTTTAATCTCGGCCCTTCATTTGATTTCTGAAACTCTATATAAACAGATGCTCTCTCATTTTCATTTGTGTGGAGACAGAGTATGAGATTGTTGCATTGAGACTATTTCGAATAATAAAAGCTCTTATGCATGATTTGCTTTGAACAACTTTTATTGTCAAATAGTAAGTGAGGTTGCATATCTTCTTCCGCCATAGATTAAAGTTAGAATTAGATTAAGTAGAATTTGCTTTGAAAGTTGGTTAAGTGAATGAGAGATTGATCGTATTGATTCAATGGTGAAGTATAGCTCATACTTTCTTCGAATGGATGATTTGCATTCGATGCGTAAAGTTAGCCTGAGCTCATAATTGTGGAAGCTTAACTTTAGCCTCATTCGAGGTTTGAAAATTATTATCACAACCCTTGAAGATTGCACCCATTTTGCATATGTTGTCCCGTAGGAGGCGAAACAAAGTGTGGTTTATCCCCTTCATCGGATCCTTACTGTCTCTTAAGTTCTTAGGAATAGAATAGATTCTTTGAACCCTTATCCTTTTTGCCATTTGTTTTGAGATCCACATTGAAAGTCCTAATTGAGAGCAATGATAAATTCGCCTAAGTCCCACACTTGTGAAGATTTTCTTAATGTAAGTCCCCTTGTTTATTACCAGCACATCACAATAGCCATTGAGCTTATCCACACGTCGAGACCCGACAAAAGAAACCTTGGAATCGCCATATGATCTTCTCGCAATCTTAGCATATGCGGTGGTTTTTCAAGAGAGGATAGAGT
This sequence comes from Sequoia sempervirens, assembly GCA_007258455.2. Lineage (NCBI taxonomy): Eukaryota > Viridiplantae > Streptophyta > Pinopsida > Cupressales > Cupressaceae > Sequoia > Sequoia sempervirens. The sequence continues at coordinate 19,517 of VDFB02258124.1, read as the reverse complement.
GTCTTTGGACATTTTATTCTGTGTGTTTGGTGGATGATAAAACGTACACCGACACCTCCTAAGAAGAAAGCAAAGAAGCAAGTTCACTTTGTTAGGAATCCTGATGGTGAGATAGTCATGGAGATTGCAATACCCCCAGAAGACAAGAACAAAGATGAAGTTGATATGGATGGCTTTGTGATGGTCAAGGCTAATCTTGGTAAAAATACCAGACATGCCGATGTCATTTTGTTCAAAGTTGTGTCTGAAAGCCTTCAAGAAAGAGTGCTCAAGGATGGAGAAGACAAAGCAGCCCTCAAAGTTGAAATACGACAACTCAGGCTCTTCATTTCAAACCTTGTCTAGGGTACTTTACAGGCCACTCAGTTGCTGCCCCAGGTTCTAGAGACACCAACTGATCATCATCAGTTGAGACAGTTGGTCATTTGTGGGAAGGAAACTCAAGAGTGGATCGAGAGTTTCATTGTCAGAGGAAAGGAGATCTTAACACAGATGTTTCTGTTGAGAAACAACGCTCATGAGCTGCGTCAAGGTATCCAAGGGTTTGAACAGTTAATGGCAGAAGTAAAACCAAGGCATGAAATCATCATTGCTGATTTAGATACAGCCTATGGTTCAGTGGTCTCAAAAGAACACAAGAGGCATTTCCTTGCTTGGAGAGAGCGTCATGTCTTTAAGGTCAAAACCTATGAGAGGATATCCAAGGAGTTTATTTCCTACAGACAAAGGGTGATCGAAGCTCTTCTTTTCATCCAAGAGTTTGTCATTGAGATTTCTTCTCAATACAGTCTTGAAGATGGTTCCTATGTCGGACTCAATGAAGTGCAAAATCAATTTCAAAATGTTGTTCGCATCTGTGATGGCAACAATTTAGTTGGCGGGAGAATGAGTCATATTTTGATGATGTCAGCAAAATTTGAAAAGGCGGCCAATGAGGTTGAAGATTTCCTGAGATCAATTGCAGATGGAGAGGATATCTTAGAAAATCGTAACTTTGCTATTGATGGTATAGATGCACCGAATTGGGACACAATTTCCAGCTTTCTAGCAGATGTGATTGAAATCTAAAGCTGCTTTCTTCTAAAAACTTTCTTTCTATTCTCAGAACAATTCTTATCCATTCTTTGAGAAGAGAAAGAAGATAAATTGTAATAGTTGACATTTCCTACTTTTCTTGCTTTCTTAGGTGGTAGATGCTATCTTCTTTCTAGATTTAGAAATAAAGCTTGGTTGTTGATGAAGACCTAGATTGTAAAAGCAAGGAGATTTTAGGGTTCCCTACTCCTCTGCTTGCCTATAAATAAGAGCCTTTGCTCATTAGTTTTCTTTAACCATGCTAGTGATTACAAAACGCTAAGCCTAAGTGCCTTCCATTTGTTATTCAGTGTTGTTCAATTGTGTTTATGATAGCGAATTGTTGAGTCTCTTTTAGCCAACAAGTAGTAGTTGTAATTTCCGTTCTCTTTGTGTAAGAACAAGATTGCAAGCCTCTTTAGCTGCAATTTCTTATTCCATGCATGTGTTTAGTGTAATCTTTGTTCTAGAAGTTTGAGAAATAAAATCATGACCCTCCTTTGCCTTGGTATAACGTCTCAGATTTCCGTTTATTGTGTTATACTTTTATGAACTTGATTTCAGCTTACATTGAAAGTAAGTTGGTGTATGTTGGGAAAGAGTTTATTGAAGCACTTTGTCAGAGAATCAACCTTGTTCATTTCTAATTCTCTTGCTCTGCGTATTACTTGAGATATTAGAAATGCCTTTAGCTTTTAAGTTAGTCGTAGTTGGAATTCTTAATCAAAAAATTTCAGCTGCGGCGTTTGTGTTTTATAAATCTTGTGCTCTAGCTGAAACAAAAAGATAGGCGAATTAGTTTTAATTTACTTTCTTTCACATCATCGGCAAGAGGGAGCTTCCCCTCCTAATTTGAAGAGCAGTTTTATTGTGCATAGCTGTCCGTTTCAAATTCACATTCCAGAGGTGCAAATTTAAATGCCAACATGATGTATATAATATCCCTGTTTTCGATCAAGTCAGATTTGATTGTAACTTTGGGTTTTTCGGTGACAGTCAGTGTGACTTCAAATCTTGCAAAGCTAAAGGTCTCTGGTCAAGCTCATCAATGTGACTTGGGCTGCAACACGCTAGGTTTTCTGATTTGCTTTCATGTGTAGGAACCATATCATCATCAAAATCAGTTGTTTCACTAGTTGATGCCTTGCAATCCTCAAGTAAAAATGATGGACAGCGTTATGATTAAACACACTATCCTCAATGGAATCCGTCTCCTCCTCACAAGGCTTATCAATAACAATTTCTAATTCACCCATGTAGAGACTTGAGCACATACATTTCACTTGTAGATGCAATAAATGGTTCTTTTTCCTTCAAATCCATTGGATCATTATGCTGGAAACAAACTGTGTGAGACTTGTTGGCGTTTAAATTCGCACCTCTGGAATGCGTATTTGAAACGGACAGCTATGCACAGATAAACTGCTCTTCAAATTAGGAGGGGAAGCTCCCTCTTGCTGATGGTGTTCAAGAAAGTAAACTAAAACTAAGTTGCCTATCTTTTTGATCAGCTTAGAGCACAAGGTTTATAAAACACAAACGCCGCAGCTGAGATTTTCTGAGTTAAGAATTTCAACTACGACTAACTTAAGCTAGAGACGTTTCTAACTTCTCAAGTAATACGCAGAGCAAGAGAAATTAGAAATGGACAAGGATGATTCTCTGACAAAGTGCTTCAATAAACTCTTTTCCAACAAACATCTACACACTTCAATATAAGCTGAAATCGAGATCATAAAAGCATAACACAAATAACGGAAATCTGAGATTTTGGACCAAGGCAAAGGAGGCTCATGATTTTATTACTCAAACTTCTAGAACAAAGCTCACTTCTAACATGCCTAGAACAAGAAATTGCAGCTAAAGAGGCTTGCAATCTTGCTCTTACACAATAGAAACAGCAATCACACTAACTCCTTGTTGGCTAAAGAGGCTCAACAATTTGTTTATCACAACACAATTGAACGACACTTGAATAACAAATAGAAGGCAAAATAGGCTCAGCGTTTTGTTATCACTAGCATGGTTAAAGAAACTAATGAGCAAAGGCTCTTATTTATAGAGAAGCAGAGGAGTAGGGAACCCTAAAATCTCCTTGCTTTCACAATCTAGGGCTTGCTCACAAGCAAGCTTTATTACTAAATCTAGAAAGAAGATAACATTTAAAACCCTAGAAAGCAAAAAAAAGCGGGAAACGCCAACTATTACATCTTATCTTCTTTCTATCCTCAAAGAATGGATAAGGATTATTCCAAGAATAGAAAGAAAGCAGGAAAGAAAGCTTCTAGAAGAAAGCTGCTTTAAAGCTCGATCTCATCCGCTAGAAAATTGGAAATTGTGTCCCGGTTCGGTGCATCTATGCCAACTAAGGCAATATTCTGATTCCCAAGATCTCATCGCCCTTAGAGAATCTTTCACTTCTTCAACTGTTTTATGAGTTCTATTCTCGCAAACATTGCTGCCCAAAAAGATAACTTATTGATAACTTGGCGGCTCTGCAACTTTATGCTTTTGACACTTCGCTTGATTTCCATCAGAAGAGTATTGCAACACTCTTTTCTGATACCTTTCCTCTTTCTCATATCACACCTTCTCTCGTTCTTCAGCTGAGATGATGAAGTTCTGACATAGTGCTGATTTGGTCTTGAACTCGAGGGGAGTGTATTCCATATTGAAAACCTTGAAGAATGACTGTAAACTCGCCTATGATCAGACAAGTCTTGAGCAACTTTCTATTTTTAGAATGCTGGTTTTTCGTCTTCAAACGGACAAATTTTTGGAAATTTTTCTGAGATATGGGTTTTGCTCAGAATTTCGTTGCAAGACAACCCAGATCGTCCGTTTTTGAAAATCTTGAATTTTGATCAAAAAGCAGCAAACCCTAATTTCTTCAATTTTTCCAAAAAAGCTGGCATCCTGGTTTTTCGTTTAGAGTAGAAATGGACCCAGTTGATTGATTTGCAAAACTCGGGCGCTTGATTGAAAAGCAGCCAACCCTAGGTTTTTGGAAAAAGCTGCGATATGGGTTTTCTTCAAAAGACTAATGGAAAGGACCCAGATGGTTGAAATTTGAAAGCACTGAGGTTTTCCCTGACATGCAAAAATAAAAGCACTGCTGCAACTTGATGAAGTTCTTGAAAATTTCCTTCAGAAGATTGAAGAGAAAAGACCCAGATGATTGAAAAATGGAATGCCTTGGTCTTCTTCTTGAAAAGTTTGATCTTCTGGATGAAAAAGCTTGAAAAAGAAAGGGTTTATGTTGCTGGTCTGAAAAATATGATGAAAAACCAGCAAGCTACGTTCTTGAATCTTGAAAAATTTCTTCAAACTTGCTGCTCCGACTTTCTCCCTTGAAGGCTACCTGCAAAAATAATGAAAATAACATAAAAGAAAGATGTTAAGTAGACTTAGGGTTTTGTTTTTGCTTTGCTTTCTTTTGCTTTTATCTCCAAAACCCTAAATCTCAGCTTCATTGAACTTGGACGCCTCTTTCTTCTCTTGCAATCTTGAAATTTTGAAAATCTCCAAGAATTCTCTAAGGCATGAAACTTTGGGCGCCTTTCTCCAAGAGGGGCGCTTATTTTCACCAGTGTTAGTCAAAATTTTGCTATTTTCAACTTTTCTCCATTTTTACATGCTACTTCGCCACTGATTTTTCGTTGACAGACCAACCCGGCAGGCGAGCTGAGTGGTTCACGGCGGAGCCTGACTGATTCTGAAGAAGATGTTCTGGAGGCACCTCCGGCTAAAAACTTGATTTTGACCTCCGAATTCGTGAGAGCCTTTTCCTTCTAGGGGCGCCCAACTTCTTCAGTGTTAGCCATTTTTCGTGATTTTCAAGTTCTTCATTTCCCTTTGATCTTCTGATGAATTCTCTATTCCGAGGGCTACGCTGATCCGATTGACTGGCTGACAAGCTCACTAGATAGCTTGTCTGAAATTGATGAAGTGATCTTAGATGCTTTATTGATGAATTCTATCATCTCAGTGCTCAAAACCTTGGGCGCCCTTTCTCTCCAGGGGCGCCCCTGTTTACCAGACTTAGAATTTTTATTTTCTTCATCTTTGCTCTTTTTCAAATGATCTCGTCAGATCTGGAGTTCTAGGCGTCGGATTGACTGATGGCTGGGCTCATCGCGAAGCTGACGAAGAATGAGAAGGGCTCTTCTGGAAGAGATTTTGCCAAAAAGTGAATTTTAACCCTTCAAAAGTTTGGGCGCCCATCTTGACTGGGGGCGCCCACTTTGTCAACACTTAGTTTATTTTTCATTTTTTTGTGTTTTGCTTCTGGATCTTTGTTCTAAGCTCTCGTCAGACTCCCTGTTCGGTGCTTTGTATCCGGCGACTGCGACCTCTGATAGGCGTGCTGAGTATCTTGTTTGAAAGCTGGATAAATTGTAAAGAGATCACGTTAGACACTCTTCTGTGAATTCATTCGTTTGACCCCCTGAAAACTTGGGCGCCCTTCTTCACCAGGGGCGCCCAAAATCTTAACACTTAGTCATATTTTGATATTTTCAACTTTTCCTCGTTCTGACTTCAGTGCGGATCTCCCCTGTTCATCGCTGAATTCCGGATGACTGAGTAATCTGATAACTACACCGCTGAATTCATTGCAAAGCTGACAGAGAACTGAGCAACATTGACTGGAGGCACACACCCTAATTCTGACATTTGGTGCCCTAAAAAGATGGGCGCCTTTCTTCAACAGGGGCGCCCAAAGTCACCAGTGTTAGAAAATTTTATCATTTTTCAATCTTCATCTTCGTTCTCCGTGCATGTTCATCATTTCATCTTCTGTTGAACGCCTGAGTGTTGATTTTGACGCCTGGCAGCCGAATGACCTCCATTGATGACCTCGAACTCCAAATATGCTTCAAAAGCAGCATTAGACCCAGAGGGAAAAACTGATTATTTTGAGATTCTGACTGCACCAGCCTGATATGGAAGTATTTTGAGCCAATCAAAATCAGTTCGGACCCTGTTGGACCAACTTTCTATTTTTAGAAATTTTCTATTTTTAGAAAATTTTGTCAGTATCCGTTTCGAAAGAAACCCAGAAAAACCCAGAAAACGTTACAATTTCGAGAAAATTTCTAAAAATAGCAATTTTCCTAAATTTTAGGGATGAAAAACTGAGATCTGGGTTTTGTAGGTTAAGCTGCTCTTAGCAGACCCAAATCGTCAGAAATTGAAAATTTTGTGTTTTGACCCCTCATGCAAGACATGCACACCCAAATTTTGACCTTTTTGACTGATTTAACAAGACTTTGACTCATTTCTTCAAAATATCTAAGTGTAACAAAAATTTTAATTTTGAGGTACAACAAGACTCATGATTTTTATTGTTTGACCATACCTCCTTAGTTGTTGATTAGGTGAACTCCAAATCAGCAGATTTGTCAATCCCAACACTATCGTGAAAATCAATATACTCCACTTCGCTAATAGAAGTACATGAAGAATTAGCTTCATCCTCATGCTCCTCATTTGTCAGATAGGGTTTTAATTTCTCTTCACATAGAGTGAAGACCATTTTAGCTAAGACATGTTCAACTATTAAGGATTCTTGGTCATCCTTCCATATGTTCGTCAATAACAACTCACCCATAGCATCTCTATCACGGTTTCTTGATATATTCCTCCTTCTCCTTGTGTCATTGTCATTCTTATTGTCACTCTCAGTCTGATCTTAATGACAACTAATCAATGATGATTGATGAATGATGAAGTATCATACTATCAAATGTATTTTCAATTCTATTTTTTTAATTTTTTGCATATATATATAATATACAGCTGTACCCAAACGTACTGTGCCCAAGGAATTTTTTTTTGCTGTATTGGCATACCCGTACCCCATCTGGTACCAGAACCAGCAACTTAGATTAATAATCAAGGTCATAATGTATCATGTCCCCTTCCAGTTGACATCTCTCAGTGATTGAGATTAGCCTATTATGTGACCCTCGTAGGCTGATAGGATGGATAGAGGGTCTTGTTGGAGCTTGGCTTGGCTTCGGTTGTTAGAATTTACCAGTTTGGCTTTCGTTTGGGGTCGTTCGGACATCATTTGCTTGACTTGCTATTTTTAGTAAGTGTGATGTCCCCATCCTAGTCAGCACAGCTGGATATGTGGTTAGCCTATCATCCTGGTCCTCGTAGGCTGACAGATATGTGTAGAGGATCAATTGAGGCAGTTACCGGTGTTCAGGAGTTTCATTTTTGCAGTTGTTTCAGGTTGGGCCTTCGCAGAATCCTTCATAGTGGATTTTCAGAGACTTGCTATTTTTAGAAAGTCGGACAGGCGGAAGCTGCTATTTTGGGCAGGGCACCTGGTTCAGCTGTTTAGCTTAGATTCGACCCAATTCGTCAGTGTGTTGGTCAGATGGAGAAATAACGGAGTATTTAATGGTTTATTAAATAATTAATATTTTTGACTTTATATTAAAGTCACTTTATTAATTTATTTAAATATTAATGTTTTGGTGTATTATAAAGTATTTCTAATACTTTATAATAAAGTGGAATAATTAATTTAATGAATGAGTATTTATTCATTAATGAAGAAGGCGCCTATTATTAAATATTTTTCCTAAGTCCAAACAGGCAAATTAAATCATTTATTTAAATGATTATTAAAAAAGAGGGTTTGGTCGAATTTCTCAAGAGAGGTATATATTGATTGCCAAAGACAAATCGAACTCTTATGTGATGATTATTCAATTTGTCTTCTTTTTGCTCTGAGCATTGAAGTTTGCAAAACCTAGGGTTTCAGCAGACGATTGGTTTTGAAGAACGATACCTCTTCAAGATTTGGCATACTGAGGCTGTGCAATACCAGTTGAAGTTTGTCTATTTGGTGACTTCACACAGAAGTTGCAGTTGGATTTATTGATCGATTCAGGAAGGTTCTTACAGGGTTTATTCATCAGTGGACAGGGGCGACTTTCCAGAGATCATTCATCGGAGATCTGGCACTTTATTTCAAAAGGCCGTACCATATTTATTGCAGCTGCTGGGCCATACTATTCTGTACCAGCAGGGCCGTACTTCTCTTTTCAGGAGAAACGCCTTTCAGTTCTTAGCTTCTGATAGTGGGATCTAGTGCGCCTTGGGTTTCTGGAGATTGTTCATCATTCTGAGCTCGGAGATCTGTGTTCTAGAGTTGGCTATATTAATTTCTTTCATTCTTTCAAGCGGCTACAACAGCAATCAGGTTCTCTTGAAAAATAAAGTTATTTCTTCTTATAAGTTCGATTTATACATTGTATATGCTCTGGATCATGAATAAATGCATTCGCCTTCATTAGAGAACAATCTTGATGCGTAGTTGTCATTCATTTATTTTTTATGAATTTTTAAAGCTTCCTAGAGCAAAATCGCAATTTCTTGTTTTATGCAAAAATCATCAAAACACAAAAAACCTACAAAACAAACAAAATCAGTGATTTCAGTTAGGGTTTGGGGTTGAGAGACACCCGGTCTCTTACAGTAAGTCACTCTGCGGAGCACCCCTGCTATTTTTAGCAGTATGGTCTGGTCGTGTGCAAATTCAATCACTTATTCGCTAGCTTCAGACGGTTCGTTAATCGGACTTATTTTGAGGAAGATATTAATATTTAATTGTCAAATTAAATATTAATTATTTTTGAAGCTTATATTATAAAGTTATAATATTATTTAATATTATAACTTAAGTGATTTTTAAAGGGGTTGACCAACATGAAGAGGGGGCCACTTTTCAATTATATTTTATAATTAAAAGTGTGTTCGAGACTTTGGAAAAATTAAAAGAAAAGTTCGAACTTTATTTAAATGATTGCTTTTTGAGAAAAGTCGACTTCTTGAAGGATATAAGGTTTTTCATTGGGAAAAGAGCTCATTATGTTATGAAATCGACTTTGATCAAATATTCATCCAGAGAACGGAGCTGAGGGTTTCAGTTGTCTTTTTGGCATTGGAGAACGAGCCATCTTCAGTGTTGCAATTCAGAGGCTGTGAAATATCAGCTGATTTATTGCTATTCAGAGAGGTAGTTTCATTCAGAGGTTATCACAGAACTTATTCAGAGATTGCATCATTCAGGGTTTTTAGTTTGGAATTCATCCGGAAGGGTTCTTATTTCTTAGGCGCCTATTTCCTGAGATTTAGACTCATCTCTCAAAGGCCGTACAAATCTATTGCTGCTGATTGTGGAGCCGTACTTGCTGCTGCAGGGCTGTACCTTGCAAGTACAGGCTGTACTTTTTACCTTGAGGAAAACACCTTTAATTTTGGCAGTCTAACTTCACCAACAGGGATGTAGTATCTTCTGGATCCATTTGCAGACATCAGACTGAAGGAGAGGTTGATTAATTTGAAGGCCGTACCATTTCAAGGGCATTACAGTTTGCTGCAATAACCAGGTTTTTCATCAAATTATTGTTGCTTTTTAGATTGCATGTTATCAGATCTTGTTTGTAATCAGCATAGAAGATCAATAAATACTTTGGCATCTATAACTCTAGTAGATTCTATCATTTACGGTAGTGCAATATTTTATTTAAATTTTATAAGCAATTTCTTTCAAAATCGCACTTCATTGGTTTATGCAACAAAACACAAAAAAAAATCAAAACGTTCAAAAACAAGCAAAAACAGACAGTTTCAGTAAACAGTGAGAACAGGGGTTTCTACATAATGGACCGCATGGCTGATATAGCATTATTTGCGTGATATTTTCTGATGGTAGCAAAGAAATGGTGAAACATTTTGAAAATTTGGTCTTCATACCCCATATCTAACATGATGTTATCAAATCTGATTTTTGCAAATGTCTCAAGTATAGCTACCCTCCTAGAAAAATCAGAACTTGTGACATTATTTAAACCTTGGAAACTATCCACCAACAATGTAATGTCCCCAATTTTGCGAGCATCAGAGTTCGGTGGATTTAGCCTATTCCCGACCCTCGTAGGCTACTATGTCTGGTTAGAGGGTCTCTTTTGGCGATGATCATAGGAATCTCTCCTTCAGCGTCTCGTGTGGGTTCAAGCCTAGCCATCAGTTGATTCAATTTCATATACTTACTATTTATAGTAAGTTAGCCGGCAAGCAATTCTATTTATAGCAGGGCCCCTGAAGTTCACATGTTGGCAGTGTTGATTCCCAAATTCAGTTGAGTTGGTGAAATCAGAAGTTTTGCCTAAGTTATAACATTTAATTATTATTAAAGGTGACTTTAATAATAATTAATATTTTTAATATTATATTATAACATTATATTTGCACCTTATGACTTGAGGGTCCATTCATCATTAAAAAGGGGGCCATTTTAATTAATTACTTGGGTGCCAATTTCAAGGATATATTTTAATATTCCAAAGTGCAAACATTTTAATTTTAAAATGTTTTAAAAGGCAAAATGGAGGGAATCAACCTATTATCTTTTATCCCACATTGGTGAGAAAAGTGTATGAGCTCCTCCAGGAAAAGTATAAAGGAATCTTAAGGGGCTCATTTGGGGACATTTAGAATTAATTATTTGATATTGGTTTGAGGATTTCTCTTTGGCGTCTGGAGAAGGGAGCCCTAGGGTTTCTACCAGCGTATCGGCATTGGAGAGCGTAGCTGCTTCATTGCAACAGTATGTTGAGGTTGTGAAATACCAGCTGAAGGTGCTCATTGTTGGCTTCATTTAGAGGTCAAGTTGGTGCTTCATCAGGTTTATTGCTTCAGATTCGCAGGAGAGATTTGGAATAAGGGTTTCAGCATCTTTCAAGTTCAAAAGATTGTTCCGGGTATCTTTCTTTGTAAAGCTTTCAGTAATTTATGCAATATCAATAAAGCTTCATTTCCAGCATTTATCTTGTTTCCAGCTGTGTGCCATTGCATGTTATCCTTTAGAAATTGTTATTTTTCTTGCATGCAACTTTCTTGCCTGGTAATAATTGGAAAAAAATTAAAAATTACAAACCCTAGTCTTTCAGTATCAGTTTTCAGAAGCTAGAGACAGACAGGTCTCTTACAGTGGTATCAGAGCGGTTTCCTGCCATCCTGTGGGAAATAAATTTTATGAGCAAAAAGAAATTTTTTCAGATTAGCCAGTGTTTGAAATTTCAGAATTGCAGAATGAGGGTTTGTTAATTTGTTTGGTAATCAAGTTCAGGAATTAATATTCAGATTATGGGATTCGTATTTTGGAGATTTTATATATAAATTATGGGCGCACATATATCTCCAATGAATCGAATTTTGTAGAATAAAATAAGAATTCTGCAAATACATTGTCAATCGATTTGCTAGAGTCAATTGGACTATTGAAGAATATTTTACAAGCTGATATTCCGGGCCGTCAGATGCAAAAAAAAGACAAAGAAGGGGGAAGTCCGATTAAAGACAAAAAGCGGAAATCTCAAATCGTGGACCAAATAGTTGCTGATAGTAAGAATTGATGAGAGGTCGATATTTCCTTTTTGTCCACGTTAGGAGACAAAGTATTTATCGGCATAGTGTTGTTTAGTCGGGAGGGCTCACATATTTCTGAAGTCATTTATTTCTCTTTTGCATAACCTTCGGGAATATTCAGAAAGAGAATCGTTTTATTTGAGCCGCCAGATTAATTTATGAGGAATCGCGATTTGTTAAGAGCAGACGGATTATCCTTAAAACTCGATATTTATTTAAGGAACAGCCGAGTGTCCTGTCGGGAGTTGCTTAGGCAGCGTAATTTTAGTAGGAAGACTTCATCTTCAGAAACGTAGACAGAGGAAGACACGCGAGCCATCTAAAGGAATTATAATACCAAAGAATTCAAGAAAGGAGCCGCTGCCTATAGGGGATGTTCATTTAATTTTGTTGGCATACGTGGGAGTCTAAGGAATCAAAGCCGTCAAGCAGAGAATTGACAAGTCTCAGTTAGCTGCTTGAATTAAAGAAGTCGTGTGACATATGAGAAGGCCGATTCACTTCTACAGGACCCATCATTATATTTGAAGATTTCAATAGCCATCGATAGTCTCATTTAAGTGGTGACTAAAGGAAACGTCAAGCTCACACAGGGATATGTTATCGGGAAAAAATTAACAGAGGAATACATGGTATCAAGAAAAGACGAAATTTGAAGACCCGATAAATGTCTAAAGGAGGACGATTTCATAATTGAAGAGATCGACACATCCTTAGGATTGGCGTCATTACAAAAAAAAGACAAAGGCCGACAATTCGTAACTAAAGACACAGGAGATAATAATCGTGGCTTCTTGTATTAAGAATTTAAAATTGCTATTAGAGCTGTGCCGTATGTAAGGTAGATATCAAGTCATCAGGGAAATTGATAGATAGATAAAGCTGGGAAGGTAATGGAGGGCAGCATAATTTCCAGTAACGAATCTTCAAGAACAGCCCGGGAATTAGCCACAGGAGTTTAAGAGCAGAATCCATAGAGAGGAGTAAATACAGAGACAATTGTGGCAGTGGAAGATTGTAGTGATATGTTTGTCTTTGTAGTGAACAGAATTGAAGTTTGTAATCTGCGTGTTACAAATACTAATGGTATTGAGTTTGCAAAGCATCTGTTAGTCTTATTGTCAACATAAAGTAGCTATAGGTGTACACAGCCTTGATTAAATAATGATGTCTTTGAAAACCACATAGTCTCTTGTACTGTTGGAATGTGCATTGTCAGCATTGAAGAATTGTAGAAATCTGGGTGAAGATCAAATAAGCATTAGTAAGAAGTCTTGGGCTTGCATTCAGAGTATTTGATCAAAACACTGGTTTTCTGTAGTTTCAACCGTGCATAAACAGTTAGCTGGGGCATTAGTGACATACTCCAGCAAGGTTACAGTCATCTTATGAAGTCCTGCTGAGTCATTTTTATTAGAGGTTATTTAGATGATAGCCATCTGTTGAAACTGATTATCTGTTTAATTGCATTACCAAGGCTTGTAATCAGATCCTAAGTTTACAGCAAGAGTTTGGAATAGTTTACCAACTGTTTGACGAATTGTCCTAGAGCAAACAGAAAATTTACAACACATATTGCAGACAAAGTGTTGACAGTATTCTTTAAGGTTCAAATCAGTGAATCAGAATCAAGCGTCATTTGAGTGTTCAGCACTCATCTTTAGCAAACTCAATTGGAAACCAGCTACATATAGCCAGTGTAAAAAGGGTTGCATCAATGGCTGCCTATAGCCGTTATAGAACTGAAGATGGAAAATTGTTACCTACCTTTCTTCCTGCTCTACCACAGAAGGAAAAGTCTATACAGGAACTCATGGTAGAGCTTACACAAGCTGTTTAGGATTATGACAAGAGTATGACTAGGCTTCTACAACATCTGGAAAAATTGGATTCCTTGTTTGCAAAGAAGAAGAAAGCAAACACTAATGCAAATAACCTTATCAATACACAGGAAATGGAAAGGAGGATGAAACTTGAGGAGAATGTTGGTACTCTCAGCACCCAAGAAGTTGTTATCAGTCATGCTAACAATTCTGATTTTGATAACAGCAGTCTTTTCTTTGAGCATAACAATGGGTTAGGTGTCATGGCCAGTGCGGAAAATGTTATGGAAGAAACTTTGAATGTAGACATACAAAATATGGATGACAAGCATGAAATTTCACAGAAAAGGTGACCAATAACGGATCTGATTTACATGACAACAATAGTAATATTATGCATCAGCTCGAGACAGCAGGGGCTACACATGTGCAAGAAACTACTATTGAGTTGTTACATGAACGTACTCAGGAATTGGGTACTAATGGTGCATTGTATCTTGAGGATTCATGTCATGGTGAGTCTGATTTTCTAGACCAGACCTTAGAAAACAAGCTAGTAGGTTCAAGTGTTGGCATAGAATCCCAGGATCATGAGATGGATGATGATATAGTTGCATTGGAAGTGGAAGTGTGTGAAGATACTGTCATATCAGCAGCTTCTACTTTATTAGTTGAGCCATCCTTTGAGGTACATAGCAGCAGTACCATAGATGTTGAGGTGTGCATGGATGAAAGCACACATGATGTTGCTTATCATGAGGTGAGTGATGACGAATCAGCCTCATATCATAGTGCATATTGTGAACCGGAAAACTTGTATGGGGGTCATAAGCTACAGAGTCCTCATCATTTGGTTGGGCAACTAAAGGTGAATGACATTGCCACAACCATTGAGCATTTTGATGTTGCTCGTCAGATGTTGGCTACCTATGGTTGGAGTACTCCTTTGACAGATGAGCACGGTCATAGTGGTTTTTCCCTTGCAGAGATACATGCACTTCGAGAAGCAATTGGGATGATGAAACAAAATTACCTAAAACTACTTGTAGACAGGGATTTTCTTCTCGAGTAGGATTGCATTTGTTATGATGCATTGAAGGGAAAGGAGGAGCAGGTCGACGAGCTCACTCATGAGCTTGAGGTGACTATGGACTCATTGAAGAGTAGTCAATTGGCCCTTCAAGAGTCACAGTCACGGTTGGAGGAGCTTACCGTGGAGTTGAGTTTGGCACAGTCTCCACCAGCTGTAGATACAGTACAATTATATACAGAGGCAGTTGATGAGGATCTTATATCCACGAGTTGTAGTGAGGATGTGGTTACATCTATCACAGATATTGGTGCAGTTAATTCAGCTGGGATGAGTGTTTTGGTTGAGATCTCTTGTGATGAGATAGTTGATTTTTCCGAGAGTTGTGTGACAGATCACGTCACTACTCCATCGTCATCACAAGAGATATGTAGGGCATCATCCAGTATGGAGATTTGTACTTATGCTGATTTGTTTCCCCAGGACTATGATGGTCAGCCATTGACGGAGGTGGGAGCATTTTATCTTGATTGCATAGTGAGGAGTGTTCATCACTTCTCCTTTAGTCCACACACAGAGGATTTGATGATGCATCGGTGTGGATTGGCTCCGAAGTTATACCATCCGTTGTGGGATGGGTATTCACCATCTTCAGAAGATGGGATTAGCAGCTGCAAGCGCCAGACTCAGCGGTTTGTGGGGGATTACTTGCAGGGACAACTGTCAATTTTACATCATGCTGATATGTATCCAACAGGGTTTGCTACTTCTATGTCAGAAAGTTTTCTTATGGGTACGTGGTTACAGGATGACTATGGCGTTAGTTGGCATGATGGCTTGGTCAGTTATCACATCTATGGGGGTTTAGCAGAGGACAGGGAGAGATTCGGTGTAGCAGATGCTTCTAGATGTTCTTATCTCCGCATGACAGATGGATGTGAATTCAGATTGTATTGGGATCCAGGTGGCGACAACTTTGGCATCGAGTATTGGATGGGTCCCATTGGGCTACTTCACCACTCACAACATGGTGAAGTTGGAGACAATATAGCGCATCGGAAGTCTGAGGATGTCAGACATGACAGATTTTCACTCTGGGTTTGGGATCCAGGGATAGCTTGCGTAGTGGTGTTTTTGTTGATGCTACAGGAGACAATTAGAGATATGTGGGACACTTCACAGTTCTTCTTTTGGGCCTTCCGAGGAGTTGGGTTTCTTTGCAGTAGAGATTGCTCAAGGACAAGCAATTTCAGGGAGGGTGGATTGTAATGTCCCCAATTTTGCGAGCATCAGAGTTCGGTGGATTTAGCCTATTCCTGACCCTCGTAGGCTACTATGTCTGGTTAGAGGGTCTCTTTTGGCGATGATCAGAGGAATCTCTCCTTCAGCGTCTCGTGTGGGTTCAAGCTTAGCCATCAGTTGATTCAATTTCATATACTTACTATTTATAGTAAGTCAGCCTGCAAGCAATTCTATTTATAGCAGGGCACCTGAAGTTCACATGTTGGCAGTGTCGATTCCCAATTTCAGTTGAGTTGGTGAAATCAGAAGTTTTGCCTAAGTTATAACATTTAATTATTATTAAAGGTGACTTTAATAATAATTAATATTTTTAATATTATATTATAACATTATATTTGCACTTTATGACTTGAGGGTCCATTCATCATTAAAAAGGGGGCCATTTTAATTAATTACTTGGGTGCCAATTTCAAGGATATATTTTAATATTCCAAAGTGCAAACATTTTAATTTTAAAATGTTTTAAAAGGCAAAATGGAGGGAATCATCCTATTATCTTTTATCCCACATTGGTGAGAAAAGTGTATGAGCTCCTCCAGGAAAAGTATAAAGGAATCTTAAGGGGCTCATTTGGGGACATTCAAAATTGATTATTTGATATTGGTTTGAAGATTTCTCTTTGGCTTTTGGAGAAGGGAGCCCTAGGGTTTCTACCAGCGTATCGGCATTGGAGAGCATAGCTGCTTCATTGCAACAGCATGCTGAGGTTGTGAAATACCAGCTGAAGGTGCTCACTGTTGGCTTCATTCATAGGTCAAGTTTGTGCTTCATCAGATTTATTGCTTCAGATTCGCAAGAGAGATTTGGAATAAGGGTTTTAGCATCTTTCAAGTTCAGAAGATTGTTCCGGGTGTCTTTCTTTGTAAAGCTTTCAGTAATTTATGCAATATCAATAAAGCTTCATTTCCAGCATTTATCTTGTTTCCAGCTGTGTGCCATTGCATGTTATCCTTCAGAAATTGTTATTTTTCTTGCATGCAACTTTCTTGCTTGGTAATAATTGGAAAAAAATTAAAAATTACAAACCCTAGTCTTTCAGTATCAGTTTTTAGAAGCTAGAGACAGACAGGTCTCTTACAAACAACCGAAATATCTCCTTCATTATGTCATCATTGTATGGAGTTTTAGGAGCTGTTATTAACTTATTTTCATGATTTTTCTTAAACAAGAAGTGACAATCAATCTCACCCCATTATCCTTGTTTCTCAACGAATTTTGCTTACCCAAGGAAGTCACTGCAAGAATCAAGGCTGTTTGAATTAACTGAGAAGGTGACTGATCCACCATGTATAAACAATCCTCTACTTCCTCCAAAGTGCTGAGAAGAACATCTTTTGACTGAGATAAGCGCTCAAGTTTATTTCTTGGATTAAATTTTTTTTTGCCCAACTCTTCTTCTAAAATTGTTGTTCTTCCTCAAGCCCCTTCACCTTTTTATGTATGCATTGGTGATTAGGCTCCCAAGTTCCTTTGCATGAGAAGCAAAGATTTTGTTTTCTAAATTCATTCCTGCTGATTTCCTTTTTCCCTGCACTGGTATAATTCTTTTTCTTAGTCTACTTTCTTGTCATCTATAGAAAGAGATCCTAACACTTCAATATGCTCTAGAAACTTCATTAAATTCTTATCATATTTTTCGAAATTTTCCATCAATTCTATCAAAAGTTCGTGCATAGATTTCATCATCCTTGTTGAAACACCCAACATACTGCTGCAACTAAAAAGATGAGTGCAAGTCACTAACCAAAATCAAACCTAGAATGATTTTTCTGTAACTTCCGAATTCCAAATTGAGCATGCATTCAGCTGGAAACTCCTAGACTGATCAGAAATTTTTGCTATTAATATTTGGTGTTGAAACCCATTGGCTGGCAAAATCTCTCGCTCTGATACCACTGAAATATCCCACCCTAATTTTTTATGCAAAAGTTTTCGATTTTCACCAATTTGGTTGCTTAGGCATTTTGTCAAACAATTATCCAATATGTAGTTTTGAACTTGTATTCAATTTGGCTTTCAATAGGTGAATATTTGTATAATGCAATTCATGCATAATAGTTCTCACAAATTCGCTCACAAAATACAGTACATAACATGTTCATTTCAAGAACACAACCATGACGTTTAATTTTATTCAACCAAATTACCACCAAAATGAAAAATTTGGAAATAGTTTCCAATAGGAAATATTATAGAATAGATAGGACTTTGTTGTTAAGTTTACATAGTAATAAATTTACACAGCATAGCTTACCTTATGGTAATTGGTGCAGCTCCTTATGAGACTTAACTGTGAATGGTGGCTTTGGTTAGAAGACATGACAACTCCCATAAAACGGGCGACAAACTAAATAGTTTCTTATTCCCATCTTTATATGACCTTTGTAACTCCCTTAGTATTCTTGTCAACCACTCTAATCTCCAAGCTAGCTGTGGTCAACCCTATCCAAAGAGTCACATCCTTTTCTTTAGCCATAGACACTTAGGAATCAACATCTTCTATTCCTCACGTTGGTACCTCCGGACTTGACTAGTCAAAAGGATTACCAATAATAGTGGGAAGTATTGATCGTTAACAAATTCACAAAGCTACGCCCATTGGGTGGAGAACTCCCGACACCTTTAAATTAATATCAATCGGCCTACCTTTAAACACTATACGATGGTCTTTAGAAAATGCTCATTGGTCTTGAAGAATCGACACACAACCATCAACCTATCTAATATTGACAGGTAACATTAAATCAATTCCTTTCCTTGAAGTTTACGTCCAACATCCAATAATTTCTTGGGACCATGGTTGTCTTGAGTTATAAGCGCCAGATTATCACTTCCTATGCCAACCTTCATTCATCATAGAAACTGCGATTTAAAGGATGGTTATATAAATTAATATCACCCCTTCCTTAACTTCTATGCCTTGCCATGTGAGTTGGCTGAGTGTTTCCTTTTGACACAGATACCTAAAGAAAGGTGTGACCCCTCCACAAAGACTCACGCTATGAACTAGTGAATTGCTTTAACTACTTTCCTTCTTAGTACCGCTCTCCTCTATGCTGGATAAAAATAATATTAACAATCTATCACACAACCTTGGGATGATGCAGTTGGAATCGCTAGCCCTTGTCAATGTATAAAAGTTCCATGGTATACAAGGATGGCCATAGGCAAAGTTGGCATGCTACAATCATTGTACTATTGAATACAAGTTAAGTCATAGTTGGCAAGAAATACCATTTTTAGAATGCAAAAATGTATCAGTCTTGCCCATCTATTGGTATGCTAGCTAAGGTCAAACTAGAACATAACCATTTACCTTTTTACTTAACCATTCCTATTTGTCAATGAGCTTGACAACAAAAAATGCAGTCTAGAAGGCTTCGAGAAAACTTTAATAATAAATTCCTCACTTGAATATACACACCAATAATTGAGACACAAGCAAATATCAAGTATTACATGTTGGAAAATGTTGTTCTCGACACAATGGTGTGTATATTTGCTTGTGTCTCGATGATTGGTATGTATCTTGGAAAATATTGTTCTCAACACAAGCATTTCCAAAACAATGGTGTTCTCGACAACAAGTGTTTTCATAAGGCCTTGAATACCTATCAGAATATTCCATTTTATTCTTGGCATCCTTCTCACCAGAAGAAATCCCTCATTATAAGTGAGTTCAAGAGGTATCTTTCTAGAGAGTTCAATCCTTTTGGCTTGACTAGACTCAAGAGGCTTCTCTATTCTGGGCTCCATGTGAGAGATTATTCTAGGAGGTTCTTGCTACCTTGTTTCAATAAAGTTTGTTGGAAGGATAAGCCAATGCTTCTTAATCGGAT
>VDFB02258122.1:0-83207 GCA_007258455.2 Sequoia sempervirens | reverse complement strand
AAGCATATTCGATGTCTTTATTTTGTTATTTCTTCTCCCTTGCACTTCTTTTTCTTCCTTTTTTGACTAATTATTTTTCTTTATAATTCAGCTTTGTTAAATAAACAAAAAACAAAAAAACGACGACACATTTTGAAAAAAAAAAGGTCACATTCTCTCACCTTTTTCTTCATCATCAATGCTAAGTGGGAAGAGTGAGGTCACCTTTAACCTTAAATCATATTGTTGGAATTATTTATCACAAAAATAACTTTTATTTTTTCCCCTTGTGTCCTACCATTTTTAATCAATTTTATTTTATTTTTATTGAAAAAATCAATAAAACCCTTACTGAAATTAATAGGTGTAGAATTAAAAAATAAAAACACTACAAACAAAGAACTAAGTTTGTACAAATAATTATAAAAAACAAAACGAAACAAACCCTCAAAGTCCCTTACGTAAAAGGAACGAAGGTAAAAATGCTTAGGGCTACGGTTTTAGGGAGGACAAAAACAGATTAGGGTTAGGGCTTTTGCCCTAAAAGGAATTAGGGTTAGGGTATTGGAGAAAACAGAGAATCTTAGGGTTTCGGAATAACAGTTTACAGTTTTTAATATTAAAAAAACCATTAGGGTTTTGTGAGAAGCAGGGGCGGTTGTTGCTCCTATATAGCGTGGAGGCCATCAGAGAAGGATTGTATTGTTGCTGAGAAGAAAAGCACTTCCCTAAATTGTAAGAAGAAGTTTTATACGTTTTTTCTTTGTATGCGTCGATACTGATTACCAGCCCGTTGCATTTCACTGCTGGCTGTGTATGAGACGACGCTATATCTTTTTCAGCCGGTAATTTAACTTGAAGACGTTTTTGAGTATTTTATTTGCTATTCGTCGCTTAAGTCACTGGTAAATTTTCATCTCGTTGTCAGATGTCTGTTTCTTGAGGTGCGGTGTAAAAGAGTTCTATTTGTTCTTCTATTTACCCCCTTTATTGTTTGTTTGTTGAAGTTAATCGAAAATTTTAGTTTTATTTCTTCAGTAAATTGATTTGAAACGATTTATAAATTTTTTTCTTGTTTGGATGGAAATGAGGATACTTTCCCCAAATGATCGACAATGATTCAAACTGTGCGTGTTCTCTTTGGAGATAAGCCAGAAAGCCTGATCCATCACTGTATAATCATTCTTGTTTCTAATTTATGTCCTTTTTTGTTTTTCCGGCCATGGATTTAGGCTTACTAAGCCAGAAGATCTGGCCCATAGCTTTATAATTATTCTTGATTCCTATACCATATTTTTTTTGGTATTTTTGGGCTTTGGATTACCTAATGGCCGCCATTAACTTGGAAAGTAACGGATCTGAAGTTTCGTTGTCTTTCGTTATCTGTACAATGGTTCAGGGACTGTACGTCAGTAGGAAGGTGTACCAGAACAAGTATATAATATTTATTATGATTAGGGTTTTGTGCAGGTATTTACGACCAGGATTCACAATGTTACTTACGTATTCACCTTAATTCTATTCGAATTCAAATCTTAACTAATTTTAATTCTAATTGTAATTATAACGCTGAATCTAACCTGGATAATCTAATTCTAATTTTCAATTTTATCATTAACTTAAATTTAATCAATTTTATTAAAACAAATTATTTATTATTTTTAATATTAAAATGCAAGGATAATCTAATTCTCATATTAAATTGATCATTTAACTTCAATTGAATCAATTTTATTAAAAAAAATATTATTTAGAATTTTTAATATTTTATAAAAAGTATATTTTCTATTATAAATTATTTAGTAAATTTTATAAATGAAATAAAAATATATTTATTTCTTTAAATCAAACTTAAGGATAAATAACATTCATAAAGGATTGAAAAGATAATTTTTACATATAGAAATTTGAACTTAAGAAAATATAAGTATATAATTAAAAATTTGTATTCCTTCAAGTAAAATTAATATTCGTTGCAAGTAAATTATAAAATTTATTTGAATTGGATTTAATATTGAAATTGATCATTTGTTTTTATATAACAATTGAATCAATAAATCATGCCTTACCTTATAAGTTCATACAATAAAATTGCATAATGATAAATATTTGAATTCATTAAAAATATTACAAAATGGCATTACACTAACATTAAAATAAACTATTCTAATGGTAGGTTCATCTCAGTGGTGGCGCTAACTTTGGTGTTAGAGAAAACAAGGAGTGGGATTTAAATGATCCTATTTCTTTTGAGGCAAAGACTATTATTAATAATGAACACTAATCTCAAGTTGCTTTTGATCTTATTTTGCATTGAGTTGTGCATGTCCTTAGTCACGTGGCTTAATATTATGAATGGGGATGTTCAAGTTTTAAGTTCACATGGACTGGAGTTCCAAGTGCAGCATTTCATATATGTCCTGCTGCTTCGCACAAATTTTCGGTAATATTCGTCTTAGTTTCAAGAGTCTTATGTGTGGTATTTGTCTTATTTTCTTGAGGTTTTTGCTTTGTGCTTGGCCTTTGTTTGGTAAGAGTCTTCTGCAATGGGTGGGAACAAAAATTGTGTTGAGCGTAAGTCTTGCTTAGCAGAAGGTGTGGGAGATTTTAGAGAAGGGTGGCTTAACTCCATATATGGAGAAACTGCATGGTAACAACCCCCAAGTCATTGATCTAGTTGCTCAAGGGTGGAATAAGAGAACCCTAAATTTGGGCGGAAGGGAAGTGGTGGTTGAATTCATAGCTCAAATTACGAGCTTGGCTATTCATGGTATGAAGGTGTTTAGAGACAAAAATGAATTGCAGGCTGCGATGTCTATTTTCTTTAAAGGGGAATGAGGTTGTTGATTTGAAGATGACGAAGAGTGGTGGTTATCAGAGGAGCTCCTTAAAAGCATGTGGCGTGATGTTGTTGAAGAGATTATGAGGTATGTCACCTTGGAAGGCAGGTATACGACGATTAACACTTACCATTTCCTTTTGCTTAACCATTTCAGGCATAAGAAATGGATTTCCTTTCCATACTATTTGTTGATGTCCTTGACTCGAGGATTAAGGATCATATGAAAAACCCCAGAAACCTTGTCCTGCATGTGGGGTTAATTCTCCTGATCTATGAACACGTCAAAGTTCATGAGGTGCAAAAACCTCTTGTGTCCTCGAAGGAAGATATTACTAAGCCCCAGGAGGGTTATGAGACGATGTCGAAAGAGGAAAGGGTTAGTAAAAAATCTAAGAAGAGGATGCTTATTTTGAACAAAGAGTCTGAGTCTGGTAGGGATGATGATGTTGATTATGTCCCAAATTCGTGTGCCTCTTTTGAGGAGGGCCCCAATTCCCCAATTCCAGGTAAGACTGGGAAAAGGAAGTCGGATGACAAAGAGGACTATACGACATGCAATGATGAGGTGGCAGCGAATGTTCATTCTAAGGGGGTTAAGGACAAAAATGAACTTTATGGGGAAGCTTCCTCTCCTCCCCCAGCAACTAGACAACTGCAGGAGACTGAGGATGGGAGCCGGAAGAGAAGGGTGTTGAGAACTGTTGGCCAACTCTTGGATAAGGGTTTCCCTCTTTCCTTGGTTGGAGGTATCTTTGGTGAGGCTTCTCTGGGTGCTGACATTGGGATGCAAAAGCATAGGAAGGAAAGGGTTGTGGGTGGAGGACATATTGTGGGAACTAGAAAAGCAGATGTGGATAGGCTGATGAAAACGAAGACTGTTGCGGAGGAAATCACCTGCTCCATTTGAAAGATGAAGACTCATGTCTCCATTGGAAAAGGTAAGGATATTTTTACTAATAAGGTTCATGTTAATTCTTCTGATGAGGATGTTGTTGTGCAGAAAGGGATTGAGAACTTTGACAAAGAGGAGTTGTCTAATGTGCTAGGCTTGGCTTGTGATAGTGCTAATGTGTTGTTTAAACTTTTTAAGTGGTTCTTCCATGAGACTAACAGGGCTAATGATAGAATTAGAGGTATTGCTAGTAAGCTGAGGATCCTTCTGTCCAAAGCCAAATTGATGATCTTATGGACTCTCTTAATATTGTGGCTAATACTGTGGTAGAGGAAACCATCAATTTCAAACAGAACTTGGAAGGGAGAATCTTATCCCTTGAGGATAAAATTGATAAAATGTGGAATTTTGTGATGAAGAGTGGAGATGTCCCTAAGGTTTTGGGCATTTCTAACTCTGCCAAGGTGATCTCCCCTGTGATTACTGCGAATAAGAGAAAGGATACTATGTTTGCTGAGGATACTACTACTGTTGGTAAGTTGTTGGATGTGGATTGTGTTGGTGAGAAGGGTGTTGTTAAAGGTAGGGTTTTGAGTGGTGAGGTAAAAACTGGTGGGTCAAGGGCTGAAACTAGAAACAGAATGAAAGCTCACGGCGAGGCCTCTAGTTTTGAGGTGTCTAATACTATGGATAATGTGTAGAAGATGGTTGCTAGTGAAATGGAGGTTGTTGAGATTCTGAACAATATTTAGTGGTGTTGGTTGGCTGCCTTCTTTTTGGCTATTTTTTGGTTGTTGGTTCGCTATTGTTGGGTTGATTGTTGTGTAATGTTGTTTTCTTTTTTATCAGCTGTTTTATTTTGTAAAGGTTTCTAGGCCCCTTCAAAACTCATTTTTTACCTCCAATCAAAACATTAAAATAAACTATAATATTACATAACATTTAAAATTATAATATACAAAACATTCACATATAAGAAACATATTCAACCAGATTCTTTGAATCCTCTTCAATTACCTATAATAATAACTAAAGAAATTGTGAAACATTTTGTTCTCATAGGTTATAAGGCTTGTATCTAAAGAGGTGATCAAACCATTTGCTTTCATAGTAACAAACAAAAAGTATTAAAATTCAAAATGATCTTTCCACTATGTTGCTAATTTTTATCTAATGAGAAGTGACTATTACCCTTTAAATTCAAATGTATTTTGATGTGAAATAGTTTGATTATTTTTAGCAATAATTTACTTGAAATAATTGAAATTCATTTCAATAAGAATTTGCAAATAAATTCAATTGTGTAGTTTTACAAGTCAAACTCGTTGACCCATGTTTCATGAGTAGTGGTTCAGAAGAACCCATCTCTCATGATAATGAATGGTCTAGTTAGCACTCATTGCATCTAGGTGATGCTCACAAAGGTGAAGCACTAGGCCTTCTTGGAAGATCACCCATCCCAGTACTACTCCAGCTCAAGTGTGCTTAGCCATGAAGTTTTCCCCAAGGTTGAACTCACTTAGTTTGCAACCCCATTTGCAAAACCTTTAGCAAGTGTCGTGCCTTATGAACCATTCACTATAGAGCCCCTTTAGCTCATCAATTGATAAGTAGGAGGTATTTTCCACAACGTGTCAAATTGTGATATTGCTATCAAGATTCAACCGTGTAGTTTTACAAGTCAAAGTCATTGATCCATGTTTCATGAGTAGTGGTTCACAAGAACCCATCTCTCATGATAATGAATGGTCCACTTAGCACTCATTGCATCTATGTCATATCCCAATAGCTTAGTGACCCATTTTTCTTGCTCTTTATAAGATAATATTTGTTCTAGAAAAACATTAGGCTATCATGATTTGTCTTAACCTTGAAGTGTCTACCCATTAGATAAGGCCTCCATTCTTTTATTGCATGAAGAATAGCTATCATTTCCTTCTCATAAATGGGTTTGAGTTGATTATTACCCTTTAATTGACGACTTTCAAAAGCAATTGGCTAACCCTCCTACACCATTGTCTGAAGCATCACATTCCACAATAAAATCCTTGGTGAAGTATGGAGTGGCAAGCACAGACATTGTACACATAACCTCCTAAACAATCTCTCAAATATTGCATTAGTGGACTCATTCCATTGAAAATAATCCTTCTTCAATAAAGTAGTGAGGAGTTCTGCTATACAGTCATAATTCTTCAAATATATTCTATAGTATCCAATCAATCCCAAGAAACCCCCTAATTTCTTAATGGATTTGGGAATAGGCCATTCCATTACAACCTTACTTTTTTTAGAATCCACCTTTACTCCATGTGAAACTATGTCCCAAATACTCCACTTCATTGAGACCAAAAACACACTTGGATTTCTTAGCAAAGTTGATGATCTTCAAGAACTTGTAATGCTTGATCTACATGTTGCAAGTTTTCTTAACATGTCTTGTTATAAATCAATATATCATCAAAGAACACTAATACAAACTTCCTCAAGAATTTATTAAAGATGAGTTCATAAACATTTGAAATGTAGATGATGCCTTGGTAAGACCAAATGGCATCACCAAAAAATCATAATGGCCCTCATGAGTCCTAAATGTTTTCTTATAAATATATTCTTCCTTAATTTGAATTTGGTGATAACCTGATCTAAGATCTAACTTTGTAAAATACATAGCTCCATTCAATTCATCTAGAAAATTGTCAATGACTAGAATAGGAAACTTATCTTTGATGGTGTACATTTTGAGCACTCTATAATATATGCACATGTACTAAGTTTCATCCTTCTTATGTACCATCACCACAAGCAAGGAGTAAGCACTTTGGATATGCCTGATAATTCCCAACTCTAACGTATCCTCCACAATCTTTTCAATCTCACTTTTTTGTATATATGGTTACCTCTAGGGATTGATGTTGGGTGATTGGCTCCATAGAACTAGTTGTATGGCATGATCATGATCCCTCTTAGGAGGAAGTCCTTTAGGCATATCTCTGAAAACCATTGAGTGACGATCAATTAATTCTTATAAATTTGGATGGGTAGGAGCATTAGATTGATAGAATTCTAATGAACATAATTGGCCCACAAATTCTTCAACTCCATATGCAACTTTTGCATTTGATGAGAGCTTACCATTTGTGGGGACTTTTTCCTTCAACCCTCTTAGCTCTATTGTCTTTACTTCTGATTGAAATCTCATGAATAGTTCTTGGAAGTTCATCTCAATTGATCCCAAAGTAGTAATCCATTGTACTCCCAAAATAATATCTCCTACACCCATGGAGATAGAATACATTAGGCTATCAAGGTGACAATCTCCCATGGATAATTTAATGCTATGGAAATTTTAGAACAACTAACAATACCACCATCTACAATCAAGACCTGAAACTCTAGAGTTGGATATATAAAACAATTTAGATGAGTTGCCAACTTTTTTTTATGAAATTATGATACTACCTAATTCAATCAACATTGTTACTTTTTGCTTCTTTAAGAAACCTGCTACCTTGAGAGTGTGTGAGGTGGTAAAACCTAAGAGTACATGACAATAAATTATTAGGTTGGAATTATTTGATTCCTCATCTAACTCCCTAACAAACTCTAAAATTGGTTCCTCCTCTTTTTCCTCACTTGAACCTTCAGTATAATTTTTTTTCTTTTTACTGCATTTATGTCCTCATCTATATTTGTTGTCACAATTGAAACACAACCCTTTTGCTCTATTCTTCTCAATTTGTTGTGGATTCAATCTAGTAGGCTAAGAAAGGTATAGTGTTGAATATCCTTTCTCTTTTATCCAATTAGCCCCTTTCTTTCTAGGAATCAAATACTTCTCCTCTACCCTACATGCTAAGATAGAAGACTCAGATATAGAGATAGGACTAAACATGTGTACCTTAATTTGAATTTGATCCTTGATATGACCCAAAAATAAATCATTCAATTTCTCCTCTGTAATTGAGACCACTCTTAAGAATAGATTTTGGAATTGTTGAATATAATCCTTGACTAATCCTATTTGTTGAAGTTTAGCTAGCTAGCTGAAGAAGTCTATTCACGCTATTTCTATATTATGATTGGAACTCCTCTGTAAAAAAAGACCATGAGACCATTTTTTGATGATGAATATAAATCCATTAATACCAAATTAATTGATCTAGTTCTAGATACAGGGAGTCTATTGTGACCTTTTTTCCACTTGGGACTTGATGTACAAAAAAAAAAATCTCCATTTGGTTTATCCATGTTAGTGGATCCTTGTCATCAAACTTGCACATAGCCACCTTTGGTATCAAGCTTCTAGATACTATATGAGTATTAACATTTGGATCAAGAAAACTGACCTAGATGATTCACCTTGGCTGCTTGAGATATCATTTTTTGATACATTTATATGTATTTAACAGGCTTCATATGTCTAATATACCTCCTCTTAGGCCACTCATCTCCATCTTCACTGATGAAATTTCTTCCTTGACCTTTCTTATTTCCTCACTGGGAGAAATGTCTTCTATTATTACCTCATCCTTATCAAGAGATTTTCCTGGTGTGACATCATTCTTTTCACCTCTTGTTTGAGGCCTTGTCATGATGGAAACCAATAATTTTGAAATAGATCACAAATGAAATCTAAATTATCTAAAAAAATTGTTGTAACCTACTAGGTTCAAGATACCACTTACCCAAAAAAAATTCCAAGAAATTAGCACATTTACATCTTTGAGAGAAAATTTATTAGAAACCCTAATTTTGTAATAAATCACTCCATTTTTCTCTAATTCCTCTGAAATATGGATTTTATCTTCTTGGATATGCTCTTCAAAAACACTTTAAAAATAAAAAATAAATTCATTAAAATTGGGGAGATATGTGTTTCACAAAATGACCTCCAAAAATGAAAAAATGCCTTGTCATCATAATGCCATGATCATGCTTTACACTTATTATGAAATAACTTACACAATGGAAGGAATAATATGAAATATGCTGAAAATACTTGATAGTATATGAGAATAACAATCCACTTTGATGGGGGAAACCTCCAAATATCTCAAATGAGAACACAATTCACAAAATTTAAATGATTAAATAAGACTCACTACCTGCTATATATACCGTATTTATGC
Organism: Sequoia sempervirens; assembly: GCA_007258455.2. Taxonomy (NCBI): domain Eukaryota; kingdom Viridiplantae; phylum Streptophyta; class Pinopsida; order Cupressales; family Cupressaceae; genus Sequoia; species Sequoia sempervirens. Next base: position 74,362 of record VDFB02258122.1, on the reverse strand, counting down.
CTAGGATATCACCTAGGACAACTTAGATAGCCCTATATAATCCTTAAGCCAACCTCATTAACTAAATAACAATATAATACTGATAATATGACTTAATTAAGAGTTAAGATAGCCACAAGATGACTATTCATAACCCTGTGTACACCAATATTAAGGGTGTAGTATCTTTTATGTGCATGACTTATACCAAGAGAGATATGATAAATCAGATGTATCAATTAGAGTGCATGATAGTTATACTCACCCTACAATTAGTACCTTAACCCTTCATGTTCAAGTTAGACCAAAAATCTTGGATGTACCCTTTGCCATTATTCCTACCTCTGATCAATTTTGCATGAAGTTGGGTTATCCATGGCTCACTTCCATGAGTTTGGTCCCTTCAATCATCCATAAATTCCCTAAGTTTCCATTTTAAGGACAAGTACATAATATATCATAGTGGGTTTAAGCTATTGTCTCTTCATGGGAGCTTTTCCCTTGACTAGTTTTGGCCATAGCTTATCCAACCCGTTCAACCTCATGAGGACTTTTCTTTCTATCTTATTAAAAAATAAAAAATAATAGGATTACTCAGTTATCTATTAACAATAACTCATCCACCATCCTATGTGTTCCCCTCAAGGCTTCCTCAATCTCCTATGGCTACGATGGTTGTTCCTCTCCCATTTGTAGTAAACGAATCATGACCCAAACTAGGCATCCATCCCTGACCTCAAGCATTTAGTATGTATGCTAAAGTTTTTCCTCCATCTTATCCAAGACCACAAGGTGAACACCCATCACAATCTAGACTTTCTCGCACTTTAGGGGTTTTTTTCCCTCTTGTTTCTTTTTATTCTAAAGGAAAATAATTCATTATACAAAAACCCACTTCTCTTATTGTCTCTCAACCTTTGGTGGTTCCTTTCATTCCCCCTACAAAGGAAGAAAATGAACTAATGTTGGGAAACACCTAGGTTCCCCTTGCACAATTTCACACTCATACACAACGAAATCAAAATGTAAAATAACGTAGGAAACAATAATGTGTCATGGATCTCCAACTTGCTAAAGGTGGTGAACCTTCACATAATGATCACTCTCCCATACAGTCAAATTTTGATGAGGTTCCTTTTCCTCATCCATGTTCACCATCACCTGACTCCACTTCACCTTAGTCACCAAAACATGAACCTGAGCCTTATCTTTCCCAACCAAATTAAAGACTAAAAATCTCACCACCTTCACCATCATCTAGTCAATGGTATTCTTTCATCCCTCCTCCCAAATCTCCTTATATGGTTGATAGTGCATGTAATCATGGTTGGAGAACCAACACAACACCCATTGTGGTATATTTTGATATTGATTTGGATGATAACATGGATGAACCATTAGAAAATCATAAATGTCTCTTATATTTGTGGAATCAATGAACTTAGCTTATGGGGTCATGTGTGATGATCCCTCTAGAGTGAGTGATTCACCATGTGTTGAACCCAATGACTCTACTTTTACTACACTTGTTGTGGTCCCATTAGAATGTCCACCATCTCTATATGAAGAGCAAGATTGGGACAAGGATGATCTGCTATAGACCAGCTCACACTTGTGGTACCCTTTATCTTTGTGTTATGCCTACATGTAATGCTACTCCCATAATGTGCTACTTGGTATTTTTTTGTTAGCTCTCTTTGGATGACCCTTGAATGTTCTTTTTGGCACAAGGATAAAAAGGGAATTAATTTGTTGTGACATTCTTCTGTATGTATCTTCATTCTTGCATTTATCGTAAATGCACTTTTTATTCCTTGTGGGGATGATGCAAAGTGTTGGAACATTTAGGTCTCTTCCATGTTGACCCAAAATCAGAATTTTTTTCATGTGCTCTTTTACCCTTGTACTTGTAGTTCCACAATATTTGGGGAATTATATCAATTAAAATGATCATATTGATATTATAATAAATATCATACATATTGACCCCAAATCTTTGGATCCTCTATGTGTTATTCCATTACATTGTTGTGACTTGTTTGTCCTTTAGGGAAACCTCTTGACATGATGTAGATTTTTCAAGACATATCACTTGGCATATGGTTTTTGGAAATCATGCATGCCTCATTTTGCAAATATCACTATTTCTACCTTAAAGGCAATTGCTCCTAGTTGGCATTGGAAATTACTTTAATGTGGGGGAATACATTCCACTCTGCACTTCACTTTGTTCGCACACTATGAACTTGTTGATGCTATCATGAAATTTCTTGAGCAACTTTCTAGAACTTTATTAGAGTTACTTGATGGGTTCATCTATTAGCCTATTTTCTATTGTTTTTATGGATACTTTTAGACATTATTAGACAATTCTTTCAAAAAATACTCTCATGCTATGCTATCTGTAGACACTAAAAAATGTCCTAAGTCCGTGAGCATCATTTTTTTGGGTCATTGTTCTTCGATAATTGAATAGCTTTAATTATTCAATTAGGTGTGACTGCATTCCTCTATTAATTAAATAGTTTTTAATTATTTAATTAATTCACCTTCTCATCTTTATTCTATCTTGATCAATTAAAATTATTTAATTGCGTCGCTAATATATCCCTTTCTTCAATAATTAAATAAATCATTTTTTATTTAATTATTTATCTTTCATCTATAGTCAAATAATAATAATAATCATTACTTGACCTTTTATTCTTCTATAATTAAATAATTGTCAAAATTATTTAATTGTGTTTCATTTCTCTCTTCTTGGATAAATAATTCAAATTAATTATCCATGTCTCCATTTCCCTCCCCATTTAATTAAATTGATTTAATTAAATGCTCCTCTTTTCATTTTCTCCAAATAAATAATTTGAATAAATTATTTATTTGCCACTTGTCCATTTTCTCCATTTTTGAATAAATAATTTAAAATAAATTATTTATGCACCTCCACCTAGTCAAAGTCATAATCCTGTCATAACATTCTTTTTGTCATAGCCCGCATGCCTTGCATGTCTGGTGTCAGCGTCATAGCCGTCAATGTCATAGCTTTTCCATGCATGGCATATTCTTGGTGCATCAATTTTGGATCATTGATCTTGGCATCTTTTCTGAGACTTAATCTCAACCATCCATTTTGTAACATCTCTCTCATGCATTCCATCCATTGATCTTGGAATCTTTCTAGAAGATTAATCTCAACCGTCCATTCCAATGGTTATCTATAAAAGCATCCTTCCTTCTCCATTTTGATTTTAACAGCTATTTTTCTCCAACTTTCTTGCTACCATTTGCAGGTTTTGCACAAGTGTTTCAACAAATCTGAGGGCAAAGTTGCATAACAAGAAGAAGGAGAGCAAGAGAAAGAATCAACCATAATGGGGAGTGATTTCTTTTATGTTTTGCATTTTTGATTATCTCCATTATTTGTTTTCTCTTGTTTGGATGTGGTTTAATAGTTTAGAGGTGTTGGCTGTCACTTTTATCTATGCTATTTGATTTCTAACCCCATCTAACACTATCTTTTCATGATTATTATACAACCTTGGACCTAAATTATAGTAATGGAAATATAGTTATGATATAGTATCATTGCATGGTTTATATGTGAGTGTGTATGAAATATGGATGAAATTATATGTTTAATCATGGTATTTAGCTTTGTGTATATGTATTGTGGATTAACCTCTTATAGCCCAAGAAGATACTACAACTCACAACAACTAGGAGTTGTAGCCCGCAAAAAAAGGAAGACTTGGACAACAAAATAGGGAAAGTGCCAGATCAAGCTAAATGCAATAACTACCATGTGGAGACATCTGATGGAGTTGGTCATGCATCATTATGATAGCTAATAAGATATTGAGAAGAAGAATTATCTTGTTGATAGGATTCTAGATGACTATTTGTGTGTCTTACATGCAGATCTATTTTACAGGGTTTCAATTCTATTAGAACTCTTCTTTCTTTTTAGTTGCAGTTGAACAATTCAAATCTTAACTATATAGTTTGATATCTAGGAGTTGTAGTTAATGATTACAATTAGGATTTATGTTTAGAATAAACTCCCCCATGCTTGTATATAGCCAGTGGTTGAGTCCTTAGATAAGTTAGTTGATTTTAGTATTTTGTTATCAGTTACTTTTTAGTTTCATTTATTATCTATAAACATACATTGATTATTCAGAATGATTTCATTGAATACAATCTGTGAGGAAGATTTTGTGTAATCCTTTGTGATGCGTAATGAATGGAGTTAAGTTCATATGAATGTGTAGAATCTAAAGGGTTATATTTAGTTTAGTTAAGTGAAGACAACCACTTGAGCAGGCCACTCAAGGTAATTGTTCTTCACTATATTTGTAGTTTATTTTTGTTTAGTAGTTATTTTCATTTATCATTACTTCATAAATTGTATGCAAGTTAGATTAGATTTTAATATTTTGATTATCAGTAATAAATGTTCATGAGCATGGTTACAATTAGTTAGCTTGTAGTCCTCTAGAGGTTAGAATAAGTTTAGTTACTAGTCTTGATTAGTTTTGAGTTGGTACAGTAATTATTTATTAGTAGCAGTTCAGTTATAGGTTAAGTTGTAGGCACCCGTAGCCATTAGTGCTAGTTCAAGTTTCTTTCACCATTATGCAATTCTATAAATTCTAGAAAATAGAATACCTTAATTAGGATAACCTAGGTAGCCTCAAGTCTCTGAAGGCACATATAGTGCAGCACCATCACAAGTTTACAAACCTTGGTTGACACTTTAATGTAGTCTTTACAATGTTGAGTGAACTGTTCAGCTAGTCATACCTCTGAATTGTGTGGTTTCTACCAAGTTTACAATATACTAGTTTAGACTCTACATTTTTAGCATCATTTTTAGGGATGGTGCTATCTTCAAACACTTTTTTTCAAATATTTCATATTTTACACTTTGTTTATAGCATTAGGACTATTAGACTTGATCTTTTTCAACACACTAGAAACTTGCACTAACATTGTGTAGGACTGCTACTATACAAAGCCATATTTATTGTATACGGAGGTAGCAAGATTCTTTGGGAAGATTCCTCCCCTCTACATGTCAAGAAGCCATAGAAAAAATTGGTGACTCTAGTACTTAGAGTGAGGGTAATACTAAAGAAGAAATATCCCTATCACCAACATCTAGCACACAAACGGAGCAAACATATCAAGCCATGGGTGATGTAGTGGATGATCCTAAACATGCAACCTTTGAGTTCTCAATCACCAACCAAGAAATGGATATTGTGCTAAATAATATTCTTCCTTCAGCATTACTAGCCTTTTATGGGCTCAAACTCTTCCCTACCACTTTAAAAGATGCATCCCTAAGATGGTTTATGGGATTAGGAAAGGATGTTGTCCCTAATTAGGATACCATGAAAACATTATTCTTTGAAAAGTACCAAGACTGTTGTAGAGGAATTTTTATGAGGAGAGATGAAATTTTCAAAATGTCACAAAAGGAGGATGAGCCATTAGAAGATTATGTGGAGATATTTTAGTTTTCTTTGAAGAAAAACCCACAAAACAAGTCATATAAAGAATCCCTCAAGTTATTATTTTTGAGATGGGTCAATGAGGATTGTATGGATGTCCTCAATATTATTGGGAAATGGAATATCTCTCAAATATCATTTGAAAACATCTGCAAGGTCTGCATAAATTATTCCAAGACCTTCACTAAGAGGCCAAGAGGAGAGAGGAAATCCACTATTGACAAATCATCTATTAGTGTTTCAAAAATAGAATTAAGCAATTTTTGTCCAACATGAAGGAGGACATTATCGGTCACATGGAAAATTAGTTGGACACTCTTCACATCAAGAAGAAGCAAGAAGAAGTCGAAGCAATTCTCATTGAATACTACCCAATCTGTAGGAAAAGGAAAGCAAACTATAAATGCAAGAGGGTGGCTAGTATTCAACAAGACAAAGTTGAGAAACTTGATTTTCAACCACTTGAAGGAGAAGATGGATGACTCTTTTATATAGCTCAAATAAGGCAATGGAAAAAAAGAAAAGGTATGCCACAAGACCCTCTTAACTTCAATTCATCCTTTCCCATTGGAAAACATTTTTTTTTTGCTTGGAATTCTTAGTCTTGGCCAGCTAATTAAAATCAATGGCACAACCCTCAATAATGGCTACAACCTCAACAAAATTGGAACCAATAGCAACCAAATCCTTGGTCACAACAAAATTTTCAAGGTTCCAATTACAATCCCTAATGGCCAATATAACAAAAATAGTGGCAGCCTCAATGGAAAAAAGGCCAACAATGGCAACAACAAAACATGAATTATTAGTAACCTATACTTCCTTCTTAGCCCCAACAACAAGCCATTATTCCTCCATCAAATCCCACATCTCGGACACCCAGACCACCATAATTACCTTCCCAACCTACACCTAACCCTAACAAAAATCCTATTCAAAAGGCTTATACTAACGAGGCTATGCAATACCCCACTTATGGGGTAGAGGTGAGTGATGTTCACCTCAGGTTAGGGAAACAACTAGCTAGAACTTCATCCCCTCAAATCACTGAGATGGGGGATGAGGAACCTGCAATTGAAGCTTTATAAAAATTACCTCTGGAACCTGAGTCAAATTAGGTATACCAAACTACCTCAAGTTCAAAGCCTCCTTTCCCTAAACGCTTAATCATTCAAAAACATCACACAAAGGCTAAGACAAACCTACTAGGTCAACTAAAGGATGTAAGCATTAATATTAGTCTCATCCAAGCTATTAAAGATATCCCAATGTATACCAAAACTGTGAGGGACCTATGTCTTAAGAAACTAGGGAGGAAAAGGAAGGATCCTCAAACAATTCATGTCCTAGGAAACCTTACTTATTCATGTTAGGGCACATTGTTATCCCTAAATAAATAGACCCTAGTAGTCCAGTAGTGGACCTTAACATTAATGGGACCCTTATCAAGAATAATTTGATAGACTTAGTGGCAACAATCAATGTCATGACTAAAGAAACAATGCAATCACTCCAATTAGCCAACCTTAGACCTACACAAACTGTTCTACAGTTGGAAGATAGGTCAATATTCAAGCCTGGAGGAATCATTGAATATTTAGTTATTGCATTAGATTCTTAAGAATATCCTGTTGATTTCATAGTTTTACAGCCAAAGGTTAATCTTGCGAGATATCCACTCATCTTAGGCAAACCATGGTTAGCTACAACTAATGCATTCATAGGCTATAGGTTTGGAAATATGATAATATCTAATGGGACTATGACCAAGAAATTATTCCTCTATCCTCCATCCCAACCTTACATTGATCTTGAGAAAACTATTTGACCCACTTTGTATGAGGAAGATAATTATTCCCTACAGAATTTGATGACAATAGAACGCAGCCATTTGTTGGATGATCAGGATGAAGATGGTTTGATTACTCATATAATACAACATGACTATAGTAGGAGCCCACAATAATAGGATTATCTCACATGCCTATAAGACCCCTTGCAAAGTATTATGCCTGTCAATTCCTCAAAATAAATATCTCATATCTATCACTCCTTATTGTCACAACATTGTGTACCAATCATTTCAAGCCTTGACCTCTCATCTATGCAAGAATCATCCAAAGAACTAGAAGTCATGTCAGGAAAAATGTTGAACATAAACAATGCATTGACTAAGGAGTAGCATAATTTCCTAACTAATGTGTTATAGGCACACACAACAACATACGCATGGGACTATCATGATATGAAAGGTGTAAATCTTGATTTATGTATGCATAGGATCTATATAAATTATGGTTATAGACCCATTAGAAGACCTCAACTATGAATGAATCCTGCCTTGAGAGAAATAGTCAAAGCTAAAATTCAAAAACTCCTTGATGCAGTCTTCATTTATCCTATATCTGACAATGAATGGGTCTCACCTTTAGTCATTGTTCCCAAGGTGTAACAACCCTCCTCTTAATACTCAAGAATTTACTAGAAGGTAAATAAACTTAGTAAACATGAGAGAGATTTTGTTTTTTTAACATTTGCATAAGCTTAAGAAATAAAGTACAACTTTTCTAGATAATTTCAACCATGAAATCATATGTAATCAAAACTAGAATCAAGAGAATCCCTTACACTTTTCATTTATATTACATAAAGTACAATTGGAAAAAGAATAGTTTTATCTCATAAGTTTGACTGTCATAAGCCATAACATGGATTTCACTACATCTAGAATGTTGATATATATCTTCACAAGCCTCAGAGAGTCTTCTACTACAGAGGGAGAGCATCATCTGAGTGCTTTTCCTCCAACCACACACTCAAGCGGTCCCCCACACACTTCCTAACTGGAAGTGGCCCTGGCCTTCATGAAGGGTATAGATATAAGGAAATGTCAAGTTTCTCCATCTAAGTCCTAGTGATGTGTCCTACAAAACTCAATCGACCATACAACTCTAGATCCCTTCTAGCAAAGTATGATCATTCTGATTGGTCATGCCATCTACACACACACCTTTGACTTGTCTTAGAAACTATCTCATCCTATAATTTTACTTACTTTATTTGGTACTCTAGACACAAACTAGTCTGTATAGAAAATCCATTCTATCCAATCTAACTTAGAACTAATCCTTAATCTAGGATATACATGTAATGTAAAGATTTAGATATTTCAAACCTTTTAAAAGTCCCTTATTGCACCCTTGCAATATCTAGGGTTTATGACTTCTTGTCATTTTACTCTCAATATTGAAAACCAAACATCTTTGATGCATTAACCCGAGTTTTGACATTATCATGGAATCTCTCAAGGTATTATAAAGAGTTTTGTATCTTGTTCTATGGTTTTCTCAACCTTTCGTTGTCAATCAATATATATATATATACAATGTCATATCCAACATGAGTTATAGATTTCATATATCCTCTTTGTTTCAATACTAAGGTTAGCTTCTCTAACCCAATACATGGAAATATCAAACATCCTCGTTTTTCCAAAAGTAATAGCATAAGTGTAGCAAAACATAAGAACAAATACTTCTAGTCTTACCTAGACCACTTAGCATTTTTCAAATTCACATTTCATATAACATGAATACGTATAATATATATATATATGTATATATATATTTATATATATATATGTATATATATATGTATATATATATATATATATATATATGTATATATATATATATATATATATGTAGATATATATATTTATATGTAGATATATATATTTATATGTAGATATATATATATATATATATATATATATATGTAGATATATATATATATGTAGATATATATATAGATATGTAGATATATAGATATATATAGATATGTAGATATATAGATATATATAGATATGTAGATATATAGATATATATAGATATGTAGATATAGATATATATAGATATGTAGATATATAGATATATATAGATATGTAGATATATATATGTATATATATATATATATATATATATATATATATATATATATATATATATATATATATATATATATATATATATATACATATATATGTAATATGTAGTATATATATACATATATATATATATATATGTATATATATATATATATATATATATCTTAATGAGGACCATTATTTCCCATAACTAGCACTTTGAATAAGTTCAATCCTTCAACCTTAATAGGTTAGATTCGTAAGAGATAATAAATTACTTTCAACTTCCTAGTCTACTCAAGTTTACTAACATTCGAATAAGGACAGGTTATTTAAACTCATATGAATATCATCCTTTATATGTGTATTTCAGATATACCTATAACAACAATCTCAAGTACAATAGTCATAAGGGTTGAGTTTCAGTCTCCCAACATCCCCTTCTCAAAATTGGTTACAACATTGATGTTGAGTATTGGAATAACGAAATACCTTTGTGCAGGTAGCACAAAAATAAGTTCTATCATTCATATTTAATAATGTCCATGCTTCCCATCTCATGGTATGTCTATACCCTTGAGCTGGTTTAAAGTATTGATCTTGAAACAAATGAGAAGTTTAATATGTCTCCTAGCATACCCATCCTTGTGATAGTTTATCACAAGAAGAAAGATGCTTATCATAGGGTCAACTTGTTTTCTTTTATTTGAAAATACCTAATACCATAGGTTTGGCTTAGGATAATTCATGTAATAACCCTAGCTCTCCAATGATAATATATTTCTTCCCATAATATAGACATTTCCTCAATGTGCTCATAATATAATTAGAGCAATAAATTTATCTCAAACTAGATTGTCTAGATGAAGCCAATAAATAAGATATCCTAGTATCTTAAATAGTCTTTATGGATCCATAGAAGTAAAACATGTAACTTCCAAAGTATCCCAACACATGATTCATTTCATACTAGGGCTGCCATTAGAAAAGAGGAAGCACAAATGAGAGAGGAAAAAATTAGGAAAGGGAAGGCCAAGAGGCAAACATCAAAATAAGCAAAACCTAGCCATAGGAAACGGAAAGCTAATGACACTGGTCTTCCTGTAGCCACTATAAAACATAAAATCCCTCCAAATAAATTAAAACCAGTCGATCCAACTACCGATATGCCTCTTAAAAGCTCCTAAGGGGCAAGTAGATGTTGAGGTGGAAGAAATTTTTGAGGAACAAGCAAATATAAGATTAGCAGTGCTTGTTACTATTGTAGAGCAAGTTGAAAATCAAGAACCACTGCAACCAAAGAAAGATGAACAACAAGAACTACTACAACTAGAGCAAGATGAACAACAAGAATCACTGCAACTAGTGCCATTTGAATAGCATGAACCGGTGTGAGGAAAGATCTTGGTAGGAAAACATAAACCTCCCACTTTTTCATGGAATCTTGCAGATCTAAACCTATGGAATGAAATGCAAAGGAAAGAGGGGGAGTGGAAAAAGGAAAGACTCAAGCTACAACAAGAAGTCAAAAATAAAAATGCAAAAATTGAGAAGAAAGATGCAGATATTGCTACATTGAAGGACAAGGTAGATAATGTGGTAGCTTTAGTAATGATGGCATGCAAAACACCTCCAAGAGAATATGCACTGCATTTGAAGGAGTGCCATCTTTCCTTCAAGTAGTTAAGGGTGATTTCAGGTTTAAACCCTTCTATTGAAAACCCACATGATTTTTTCCAATTCTACCAGTCCTCTCCTCTTGAAGTTAAAAATCAGTTGTGTGAATTGTACTTGCATAATTATTTTATGCCTAATGATCATGACTGGAACCCATTGCTATAAGTTGGAGATATCCATTTGAGGGCATTCATGTCATGGATCCAAAATGAATTCAGTTGGGAGAAACAGTTTAAAATATACAAGGAAAGAGAACTACATACCCCCTTGCCTCTCAGAGTTGAATCCAGTAACCCTTCAGACATTTACTATACATGGCACAAAATTCTTTATCGTCTGAGCTACAAAAATAGAATCATGCCTATTAGGGATGATGCATACCAGGAATATGAGAAAATATCTGATACTACAGGGAAAATAGTAATGTGATACCTATCACAGAGGTGGAATAGTTTGATAGATCAGTTGAAATAGGTTGAACCACATTCCTTGTAAAATTATGTTGCAGCATGTAAACAAAGTACTAGGTACATATAGTTTGGAAGGATGAGGCAAAAATATTGGCTTCCATTGACATTTTAGCCACCTACTCTATTGTGGCCAGTACTAGATTACATATACTACTGGAATCCCAATTCAAATACTATAGAGATTGATCTGGGATAGTTGGAAATTTGTGACTTTAGAGCTTTGACAAGGCAAATGAATAGAGCTCCCTCTGCTAGGGACCAGCAGATTATTAGGTTGGGGGGAGATGATGAGTCCAATTAATGGCTCAATTTTGATAGGGTTTATCATATATTTGTTGTTCATACTATAGAATTTGGTACCTGGTTATTGACATCCTCCATGTTATTTCCCTAGATTTATTAACCTTGGGCATGAACTTATGCTTGTGAATTTTGATGATATTAACATGATATGTGGATTATCTACGTTAATTTTACATGTGGTTGAATGGATGTTACTTTAAGGTAATTATGGATATGCAATTGTTTTGTGTGTGCTAATGTCATTATGCAGGTTTATTTTAAGGTGTTGATATAAATGAAGCCTAAAAAGTAGAAGAAGCTCCTACTAGCTAGTTGATTGCTAAGGAAGTCAAAAATATGGTCATTAAGAGGTAAAAGGAGGGAAAACTCTCAATGGAGGGAAACTTCCAATGGAGAGAAATTCCTAACTCATATGGAAGTTGTAACTACCTTTTAATTATCATGTTTGTTAGTTGAGAAAATATAGGAAGTGTTGTGTTGGATCTTCATTGAGGAAAGTCTACTTTGACTAAACTTCCTCCCTCTCTTTTCCATTTTTTCAATAAATGGCATCCTCCTATTATTTTGGATTCGACTGCCTAGGTAGTTAGGTTTAATTAGAAGTTTTTTCCTCTATAAATAATGGTCAAATACCCCTTTTCACAAGGTTGGATGTTATGATATTGTATTTGCATAATTTTTAGTTTAAGAATACTCTAATAGACTTGGGAGCAGCAATCAATGTTATGACTAAGGATATCCTGCAGCAACTGAATGTTGCAAATATGATACCTACTCCTACGATCCTGTAGCTTGCTGATAGTTCCACTGTCAAACCAGATGGCATAGTAGAAGACCTTATTGTAACCCTAGACTCTTGGGAGTACCCAGCAAATTTCATGATCCTTTCCCCTAAAGCTACCTTAGGAGGGTATCCCATTATTCTAGGTAAGTCGTGGTTAGCCACAACATATTCTTACATTGGATGTCGATCAGGGGGCATTACTATTTCTGATGGAAAAAGCACTAAAAATCTTATTCTCTACACTCCTACCCAACCATCCCATGATATGGATAACCCCATATGGCCACATGTTGGAGAAGAGGCCAAGGAAGTCAATTCAGTGGCACAACTCATGATGATAGGTAGAAGCCCTTTCATGCAGCTCCAGGAAGAAGATGAAGTATTATCCCATATAATTTAGAACCACTGTGAGGTGCATAAAGAATCATCCACTCATGAATCTAGTACTGCAGGTCCAATGAAGACACTTTTGCTCGCTACTCCTACACCTAAACTTCCTATAGTAACAAAGATGCTTCATACATTGTTTCCACATGAACTAAAAATTCCAAGCATCAGTGAAACAACTATGATTGAGTTGACCACACAAGTACAAGTTTTAGAAGGAAAACATTTGAATATTAACAAGTTGAATCAAGAACAACAGTTATCCTTAACAAACTTGTTGAAGACCCATCAACATGCATTTTCATTGGATTACCATGACATGAAAGGATTCGATCCCAAGCTCCATACTCATAGGATCTACATTAGAGATGGTTGCACACAAATAAGGAAACCACTGAGGAGAATCAACCCTACTTTGAGGGAGATTTTGAAAGGGGAATTACAAAAGTTATTGGATGCAAGATTTATCTAACCTATCTCAGAAATCCAATGGGTGTCCCCATTGGTAATTGTGCCTAAAAAGAGATGTAAATGGAGAGTTTGTGTTGACTATAGAGAACTAAACTCTACCACCAAGAAGGATCATTTTCCTCTTCCCTTTATAGACCAATTACTGGATTCACTTGCAGGTAAGCAATATTTTTCTTTCCTAGATGGATTCAATGGTTATAATCAAATATAGAATACACCTGAAGATCAAGAGAAGATAACTTTACCTATCCTTGGGGGACTTATACCTATTCAATACTCCCATTTGGTTTATGTAATGCATCTGCAACCTTTCAGAGAGTAGTCATTAGTATATTTTCAAATATCTCACATGATTGTAAGGAGATATACATGGATGATTTTACTACTTATGGTTATAATTTTGAAAAAGCATTAGGAAATCTAAGAAAAAATTTACAGAGATGTGAGGACCATAATTTTTCCTTGAACAATGAGAAATGATTCATGATTATGCAAGAAGGAGTAGTCCTTGGCCACTATATCTCTCAGAAAGGAATTCAAGTGGACCTAGCTAAGATTGAGGTGATTACCAATCTTCCTATTCCTACCAAGCAAAAAGATGTTAGAAGCTTCTTGGGACATGGAGGATACTATAGGTGCTTCATAAAATATTTCAGCAAGATAGTAGCACTGTTGTACAATCTTCTAACTAAAGATACTAAGTTCCAGTGGACAGAGGATTGTGACAAAGCATTTTCTGATTTAAAGGCAGCCTTAACCCATGCTCTTGTACTCAAAGGCCCTAATTGGGAACTCAATTTCCATATTCACACATATGCATCTTATTATGCTATAGGCGTTGTCTTGGGACAAAATTAAAGAGGTAGCAATTGAGAATACAATCTACTTTGTCAGCAAGAACCTACAAGGAGCTGAGTTTAATTACACAATGACAGAGAAGGAGATGTTGGCAGTCATTTATGCTCTCAATAAGTTAAGGCATTACATAATAGGATATCAAATCTTTGTCCATACAAACCATGCATCCATAAGATACCTCATGAATAAGCCATTGATTTCAGGTAGGCTAGCAAGGTGGTTGTTTCTAATGCAAGAATTTGACATTGCCATTGTAGACAAACCAGGTAAGGAAAATGTTGTGGCATATTTTCTCTCCAAATTGACTTCATCAGAGGACACTCAAGTCATTGATGAGTCCTTTCCTGATGAACATTTGTTTTCCAATAGTGCACACACACCTTGGTATGCAAATATAGATAATTATCTGGTTACAGGGAGAGTTCCCCCTTATTTCTCTCCAAAAGAGAAGGGTTCTTACTGAGAAAACTTTTCCTAGGATGTTTATTCTACATTGGACCAAATTATGTAATGAGATGTGTAAGAGAGGATGAAACATATGATATACTGCATGCGTGTCACAATGAGCCTTTGGAGGGAACTTTGCAGCTAAGAGGACAACAATGAAGATTCTTAATACAGGATATTACTGGCCCACACTTCATAAGGATGCAGGAAAGTATACTAGGAAGTGTGATAGATGTCAGAGGATGGGTTGGCCAACTAAATCTGATGAGATGCCTCTATACCCCTAGGTAATCATCACACCATTTGATAAATGGGGACTTAATTTTGTAGGCCCAATTGATCCACCATCAAATGGAAAATTCTACATCTTACAGGTTTGCATTGACTATGTGACCAAGTGGGTTGAGGTTAAAGCTATGAAACATGCCAGAGACAATAAACTTATAGAATTTCTCTATGAATAAATCTTCACACACTATGGGGTTCCTAGAGAGATAGTGACAGATCAAGGGGCTTAGTTTACATCAACTCTTGTCACAACAATGATCAATGAATATAATGTAAGGCATAGGAAATCTACCCTCTATCACCCTTAGGACAATGGCTAGTTTGAAGTGACAAATAGGGAAATAGAGGCTATCTTGACTAAAATAGTGGATATACATAGGGAATATTGGGAAAATAGGTTGCCAAAAGTTGTTTGGGCTTATAGAACCACTTGGAAGACAACCACTAGTTTTACACCTTTTGAATTACTGTATGGGAAAACAACCATGATGCCTATAGAGTTTGAGCATAAAACTCTTAGAACTACAATAGATCTTGGGATAGAAATATCTGAGGCATAGAAGGACATAATCATGCAGCTGAATGCCTTAGATGAGATGAGAAAGTCATCTCTTCATCATATTGAGATAGTGCAAAATCAAAGAATTGGATAGAATGACAAATACATAAAGGAAAAGAAGTTCCATTCAAGTGACTGGGCACTCCTTTATGACTCCAGGTATCAAGATAATACAGGAAAACTACAAACTAGGTTGTTGGGACCATATGAAGTTGCAGAAGTATTCTCTAATGGTGTCATTTAGTTCACAACCATTGACCCTGTCAGATTCAAGCTCCTGGTCAACAGTCACCATCTCAGGTTATATCATATATCAGCTTCCAAACAAGAATTCATGTAGAAATTTATTCAACACCAAACCTCTGAGCTTCCTGTAGCCGAAGGAAGTGAACCTAGTGTCCCTCCTTCTGACTAGTCAAACCATACATGCAATCATAATAAATATTTCCACTTATGTGGGAATCAACTTCTTCATCAATAAATCCATCTACCCATCCATCTCCATCCTTTATCTCTCTTCCATAACTCCACTATCACTTCACTTCACCATCACTTCATTCCATCACCACTTCATTTAATTGCTCAACTGCACTTTTAAAGTAACCTGTACTTCCTTCCACATTCTTTGCAAATGAAACTCCAAATTTTTAGGTACGTCCATAACAACTTGTTATATCTTAATTATCTTAAATGCATTTATTTAATTGTTGTATATTAATGTTGATATTTCACATAGCACATATTTGTACTATGCCCTATCACATCATAATTACATCCCAACCTGTGTGGACACATGCTCAATTTAGGTTGGGGGGGAGTGTGAACACATGTCCACATTTCATACATGTTATCCATGTGCCAACATGGCAGCAAATTTAAAATGAGCCAATTTGAATGATATAGTTGAAGTGACGACTCACATGTATGATATGACACTAAATCGTCACCATTTTCCTTGATGATACCCTTCATTTATGTTTCTTTACTACCTTAGTCATAGTCATAACATCACCAAAAAGGTAAATTGAAGAGTTACATGACATTGGAATTAGCACTGAAGAAAAGTTGCAGGAAGCAAAAGAAATTGGGTTTCAGAGAGGGATTGCAAGAAAGGAAATTTTGCAGAAGTGTTTTCCTGATTGTGGGTAAAAATAATGGGAGGTCAGCTAATTAGGAATGAACCTACAATTCATGATGTGATACTGCAAGATGCACTCTCTCTAGCTAATTCAAGAATTTTTGATGGTTGGACTACTTTATGAACTAGACAGTTTCAATGAGGGCATTGCTCTGGAATTTGCACAGACACTTTCTGACAATAAGGCAATGGTAAAAGGGTTAGAAGTGATAGCCACTAAGGAGAGAATTTTTAAAGTGATGGGTTTTCTTACTGAAGGAGAGCCATACCCTACTTCCAACGATGCAAGGTCGGCTAGGGAAAAATTTACTAAACCTAGTGATCCTCCACTTGTTGTAGATAAGCAAGGAACAAGGATAACTTCTATACCAGAAAAGTGGAAACAAGTTACTGTCTACATTGTCAAATATATTACCTATGAGGGCTTCCAATCATGCCTCCATTTTGTGCATTTTAAGCTCTTGAACCATATGAGATATGGAAGAAGGATGAGTGTTCCCAATGTGTTGTACAATCTCCTTACAATCATGGCAGCTAAAACATGAAAAAGTAGGGACAATTATGTTTCCCATCACTGTTTGATAAAATTGTTAGTAGAAAAATATTTACAAGAAGTGTCTAGTATCTCATGGGAAGAATTCATGAACATTGATCAGATCATATTGGAAAATGTGAGTCATAGAGGTTAGCTTCAAGCTTGTAGGGTTAGTAGAGGTCAAAAAGTTACTAAAACGACTCATGGAACTTCAACCTTTGGCACAAATCCTAGCACAAACCCTCCTATAGCAGAATCAGCAATAGAAATTGGCTCCTCTAAATCAGAGTATTCAAATTAAGAAAGTTCATCCTTAGACCCTAATGTTAATATTCTCCCTAAAACTCCAATTCAAACTAGATCTACCATTAGAAAAGAGGAAGCAAAAATGAGAGAGGCAAAAATTAGGAAAGTGAAGGCCAAGAAGCAAACATCAAAAAAAGAAAAACCTAGCTCTAGGAAATGGAAGGCTAATGACACTAGTCTTCTTGTACCCAATGAAAAACATAAAATTCCTCCAAATAAATTAAAACCAATTGATTCAGCTACTGATATTCCTCCAAAAATAATCCCTATACTTAGGACACCTAGGAAGGAGACAAAGGCTCCTAAGGGGTAGGTAGATGTTGAGGTGGAAGACATTTTTGAGGAACAAGAAAACATAAGATTAGTAGATCTTGTTGTTGTTGCAAAGTGGGTTGAAAATCAAGAACCATTGCAACTAGAGAAAAATGAACAACAAGAACCACTGCAACTAGAGCAAGATGAACAACAAGAATCATTGCAACTGGTGTTATTTGAACTGCATGAATCGGTATGAGGAAAGATCTTGGTAGGAAAACATGAACCTACCACTTTTTCATGGAATCTTGTAGCTTTGAACCTATGGAATGAAATGCAAAGGAAAGAGGAGGAGTGGAAAAAGGAAAGACTCAAGCTACAGGAAGAAGTCAAAAAGAAAAATACAAAAATTGAGAAGAAAGATGCAGAGATTTTTGCATTGAAGGATAAGGTAGATAATGTGGTAACTTTAGTACCCCAAATGATGGCATGTAGAACTCGTCCAAGAGTATATGCACTACATTTGAAGGAGGGTCATCTTTCCTTCAAGATATCAAGGGTTATTTTAGGTTTAAGCCCTTCTATTGAAACCCCACATGAGTTTTCCAAGCCTACCAGTCCTCTCCTCTTGAAGTTGAAACTTTTTTGTGTGAATTGTACTTGCATAATTATGTTGTGCCTAATGATCATGACTGGAAACCATTTCCATATATTGGAGATATCCATTTCAGGGCATTCATGTCATGGATCTAGAATGAAGTCAATTGGGGGCAGTAGTTTAAAATATACAGGGAAAGACATCTCCATACCTCTTGCCTCTCAAAGTTAAATCCAGTAACCCTTCAGACATTTACTATACATGGCACAAAATTATTTATCATCTGAGCTACAAAAACAAAATCATGTATGTTAGGGATGAAGCATACCAAGAATATGATCAGGGAGCTGATACTATAGGGAAAATATTAATGGGGTACCTATCACAAAGGTGGAATAGTTTGATAGGTTAGTTAAAATAGGTCGAACCCCATTCCTTGCAAAATTATGTTGCAACATGTAAATGAAGTACTAGGTACATACAGATTGGAAGGATGAGGCAGCAGTATTGGCTTCCATTGACATTTCAACCACCTACTTTGTTGTTTCCAATACTAGATTATAGATACTATCAGTATGACATAGCTACGGATAGGCCAAGGTGGAGCAAATTGGAAAACAAGCAGGGGTTCTACTGGAATCCCAATTCAAATACTGGAGAGACTAATCTAGGACAGTTGGTAGTTGGTGACTTCAAAGCTTTGAAAAGGAAAAGGAATAGAGCTCCCTCTACTAGAGGACCAGCAGATTAATAGGTTGGGGGAGATGATGAGTCCAATTAATGGATCAATTTTGATAGGGTTTATCATATAGTTTTTGTTCATATTATAGACTTTGGCACGTGGTTATTGACATCCTCCATGTTATTTGCCTAGATTTATGAACCTTGGGCATGAACTTATCCTTGTGAATTTTGATGATATTAACATGCTATGTGGATTATCTATGCTAATTTTACATGTGGTTGAATGGATGTTACTTTAAGGTAATTATCGATATGCAATTGTTTTGTGTGTGCTAATGTCATTATGTAGGTTTATATTAAGGTGCTGATATAAATGAAGCCTACAAAGTAGAAGAAGCTCCTACCAGCTAGTCGGTTGCTAAGGAAGTCAAAAAGATGGTCATTGAGAGGTCAAAGGAGGGAAACTTCTAATGGAGGGAAATTCCTAGCTCATATGGAAGTTGTAACTACCTTTTAATGATCATGTTTCTTAGTTGAGTGAATCTAGGAAGTGTTGTTGTGTTGGATCCTCATTGAGGCAAGTCTGCTTTGACTAAATCTAGTGCATGCATAACTTCCTCCCTCTCTTTTCCATGTTTTCCATAAATGGCATCCTCCTATTATTTTGGAGGCAATTGCCTAGGTAGTTAGGGTTAATTAGAAGCTTTTCCTTCTATAAATAATGGTCAAATACTACTTTTCACAAGGTTGGATGTTCTAAGATTGTACTTGTATTTTTAGTTTAAGTAATATAATCATATTGTTGATATGTTGTAATCATGTTTTCAAGGAATAAAATGATATTCTAATTTGTTTCATTTGAGTTGGCTTAGGGAAGACTCATTCAAGAGGGGGCCCACTTGGTGAGAATTCCACCCATTTAGTTTAAAAGTTATTTTTTTGTTGAGTAACTAGTTTCGGTTTCAACAGTTCTCTATTCTTACAACCATTGGAACTTTGTTTTGTGATTGTTCCTTCAACCAAGGCAGATAGAGTAGTTTCATGTCTAATTGTTGAGATTTCTATTTCTATCATCCATTTCAGTTCCAGTGTTTGATGCTCAGTGTAGTTGTTGATTCATGCTCGGTGCTTATGTTAATTTATTTCCAACATTTTATTCTCTGTACCATTTATTTTCTAGTTTATAATGGATGACTGCAGTGGAATCCTAGTGCACATACAGTGCTGACCCATTTCAAGTTCACATCCCTAGGTTGACAATGAAATGCACCTTCATGATGAATAAGATAACTGCTTAGTGTAGATGTCTAATCTCTAAGTCATAGCTCTAAGAGCTTAGTTATTGAACTATTAGAGAAGGCCAACACCAGGTGCACCTCTCCAGCCTTTTTTAATTTTTTCATTGTTTACTTGCATTTTTAGGTCATTTTGTATATCATAATGTGTTTTCAAACAACTTTCATTTCTTATATTTTGCATTAATAAATCATTTCTTTTATCATTTTTTTGCATTTAGGCATCATATCTAGGCATAATTCATTCATCCTTGCATTGATTTTGAGTGTAGACATTGCCCATTTTGGCCCATCTTTCTCCTTTTAGGTGAAAAACCCTAGAAGTGTTAGAAAGCCATTGGGAACCAAAATCTTTATACACATTTTGGTGAACCTGACTTTAGAACATTTTTGCTTCTAATTTCAATTGCATCCTAGGTTTAACTTGCATCAACATTGCATTAGGTGTTGCGTTGTTTAATTTTCATCCTAGGGTTTTACAAATATCATTAGTGAAAAGCTCATATAGCTTACATTTTTGCATTACATTTTATTGAAAATTCCAAAAATTCAACATATTCATATTGTAGCTGCATCTGTAAATCTAAAAAACATCAAATTTCATTTAAAAATTCTAAAAAAACTCAAAAAAATCACCACTAGGACAAATTCGCCACACTGGGTGATTTAGTCCTCCTACACATTTTGCACTATAATTTATGGCATTTTCTTAGCATTTTCTGCATTTCTATTTTTTGTTATTGCATTGTTATAGTTTCCATAATTTTATTTATTAGCATTTTATTGCTCTTAGTTTCATTTCATTTCAATTCACCCACATTTAGAAACCTTTGTATGAGTGCTTGGTGTCCTATTGCTAATACCTTAGTGAGAAGAAGCTCAAGACTCATGTTATCCCATGATAATTCACTCGTTGTGGATCTTGGATTGTCTAACACTTCCACTCCTAGTATTGCAACTAGTACACTAGGCATGGATCCTACCTTTAGCAACTATTTTCCTTCCAATAACACACAAGTAGACACACAACACGATCACATCTTGCAAGACAAAATCATTAAAATTCATGAGGAATTACCACATCTACAACATAACATGTGTCTTTTTTATTGCAATTCTTGGCTATAGAAGCATCCATCGTCTGCTTGAATGAAACGGAGTCTTAGATGTTATGAAACAAATTGTTGAGATATACCATAAACATGTTTCTTCCACCTCTAGTACATCTCAACCAAAAAAAATTGTGGTTAGTCAAGGAGGACTTAACACTCCTTCAAAAATAGCATCTATACCTACCTATACCACTCTCCAAGTCACAACCACAATGCAATTGGTTAGCAATGCGATACCTTCCTCGACTATTCCTGCTAACATTCCTAATTCTTATGTGGCACCGCATGTTCTCTCTTCTTCCACCATACCATATATTAGCATTGCATTTACTTTCCCTACCACTACATACAATCCATCACCACTTTCCCTTCCCCCTCATACCACTTACACTGACCCTCTCATAACATAACTTTTCCAAATAGTCTCCTCCATGCAAAAATAAATATCCACCATAAACCAAAACCAAGATGGACCACCCACCTATTATGTTTGTAGCAGCCGACTATCTCTAGAAATATTCCAAACATCAATGCCACAAGGAATAGAGATGTCGAGATTTGAGAAATATGGTAGGAAGGGAGATACTTCTAACCATGTTAATGCTTACATGGCCTTATGTAGTAACTTTGTCCTTGACGATAAACTATTAGCCAAACTATTTTCTAGGACTTTAAAAGACACTACCTTAGAGTGGTTTTCATCCTTACCAAACACAATTCATTCATTCAATGAACTAGTTGATGAATTTATAAATTATTTCCAAGTGCATATGAATCCAAAGAAGACCTTGGACCATTTGATGAGATGCAAACAACATGAAGAAGAAAATATCACTAATTTTATCTCACAATATCAATCACTTTACTCTCAAATCGATGTCAAGATTCTTGATCCACATCTTAAAAAGATGTTTATAGAAAACTTGCAAACTAAACTTTAGGATAAACTCACAATGATGAAATTTCCCTCTTTTATGCACTTGTGTACTTCCCTTTGTGATTATCACAATTTGATTAGTAGTCATGATGAAAATTCCACTTCTAACCGAGCTGAAAATTTTGAACATGTCACTTCAAAAAATTCACAACCATTTAGAAAGAAAAACAAAGGGTTTTTACAATTTAATCCCCCTCAACAACCAACTCAACCCGTCAACAACCAAGTAGCAGCTGTTAAATCCATGATACCTTATAGTTATGGAGATTTGAAAAGATAGTTCACACCTTTACCAGACACTCTTCATAACACAATGTCCCAACTTTTATAGCAACAAACAATTACTTTACCTACTATTAAACCAATCAATCTTATTAAGCCTTTACCTCCAACCTCTAAACCCAATGCTTATTTCCATTATCATAGACAAAATGGACATGACATGAAAAATTGTAAGCATCTTAAACACCTTGTGCAAGACCTCATTGATTTGGGTCGTCTCTCTATTTCAAATGTTAATGTTCAAGGCAATAAGTCTATTTCCCCATCCAATCAAAATTTACAATTTTTTACCAATCCAATGCCCAAACATAATGTGTCATGTGTCAAAGCTATCAAAACTCAAAACAATGATGTGATGAATGTTCATACAGATATTGAACATATTGATCCTATTCCACATACCACTACTATTAATCATACGGACGAAATGGTAGGTGTGATAGACATTATCCCTCGTAAGGGTCAACCTAAGAAATCTCTTTATATTACTTTCTCCTCTAAGGACATCCTTTTGAATATTCTTGATGGTCCTCTTTACATAATTTATGATAATCCCACTATTGGGATACTCATAGATCCCATATGTGGAGAGAATGTGATCACTGAGGAAGTTTTGGTATTACATGAGATTTATCAAGATGATTATGATAAACCATGAGCATGGATCAAAACACACAATGGTTTTTCTTTCCCTACGATAGGATTGATCATCCTTCCATTTAAAATAGGACCTAAAATAGTGGATGTTACATTCTCCATCATCCCACAATCAGATCAGTTTTGTTTGTGGCTAGGCCATCCATGGCTTCGTTCATTAAAGTTATCCCTTCAGTCATACACAAATGTTTAAAGTTTTTGCTTGACAATGACATATTCACTGCTCACTATAGTGGCTTTAACGCTTTGTCTTCTAAAGGAAACTTCTCCTTAGAAGCATTTTGGCCTGAGCCCATGGAACCTATAATGCCTCGCAAAGACTTCTTTTCATTGTTTACCAAAAGTTTAAAGCAAATAAAATTTCTGAATTGTCCCTTCACAACATGTCCCCATCCACTTTTGACACTCCTATCATCAATGAAAAAATACTTCAACCTAAACAGGAACCAACCCCTCAAACTTAGCCAACACCTGAAATTCCTCCACATTGTCTAAATGACCAAGAGATAATGATAACAACCCTGTCCTGCCTCCTCATATAAAGAAAAGGAGAAATTGGATGAAAAACCTTCCATGGTTCCTTTTTTTCCTCCCCTTAGGGAATACAATCAACCAATTTTTGAATAACCTGCTCCTTCACAAACACAACTCAACAATAAAAACAAAAGAAACAGAGGAGCTAGGGAGTGTAGGCATAGATGTCGTGCACCCGCATGCAAGTTACAAAATGAAGAAAATCAAAAAAATCAAAATTTGCACTTGAAAGAAGCAATGCATGACAACCCTCCTCCCAATCACAACAAAACAATCCAATACAACAACCACAACTCGTGATATACACCCTTCATTGGACAATGTCGTCCTTCCTCTTGTCATGATTACTCTGGATGACGATGATGAGATCACTAAAATGGACGTGTGCCATAGAAAAAAGGACCCTTTTCTTGACATGGGATTAATTCATGATAAATTGGCTTAATGAGGCCTTGATTTAGGTGTTGTTTGGCATTTTATGCATCCACACTAGGTCTTGGACCCTTACAAATTGAATAACATGCTTTTAACAATGTCTTGTAAAGGTGTTGTAAAGTCTTATAAAGGAATTTCATGATTTTCTAGACTTAATTAACCTATTTCTCCCTAATTAAATATTATAAAATGTGTTTAATAACACTATTACATCAATCTATAAGGTTCTTGAATAAAATTCAATGATAAACTAATGTTGTAATGTGCCTTGCACATTCACATTGGTTCTTGTTCCTTCCTAGGCTGTGTGGACCTCATTTTACTGTTGTAAAGTGTATTTAATTACACTTTCACATTTAATTTTGTATCCCAAGCCCTATTTAACATTTACATCATCACTAATAGGCCCCAATTAACCCATATTGTGCATCTTGAGGCATAATTTGATTAAATAATTGACATAGTCATCATATAAGCCTAATTTTCTTAGTTCTTGACATTCCAGCTAGCAAAAATGGCCCCTGTGGGACCCATTTACCATTGGTGGTGAATTATTTCCATCTATGTGGGACCCATTCTCCATTAGTGGTGAATGAGTCCCATTTGAGCCATTTTCGGGGTTTTGAGCAGGAAAAATTAGGTTTTAAGTTTATTTTTTCTCCATGTCAGCCTTAGGGATCTAATTAACAAGAAAATAAGGTGAATTTCCTATAAAATCACCTCTCTAAACTCATTTTTACATCTATTCATCCATTAACACATTCACATCATTCATTCATCATCTATCTTCTATCTCAAGTCAAGCAAGCTAGAGCATTTACATTGCAAGTCATCAAAATTTAGCTTCCTAAGACATCCAAGGGTAGATTCTACATGTTATGTTCCAAACTTTCAAGATCAATCATCATGGAAAGGTAATCCATACCATTGTTTCATGTTACATTCCTTTCTTTCATCATTTTGGTTTAATTACCTAAAAGGGGTTTGACCAAGGCAAACCCCCATGCCCTAACAATCAAAATTTATTCTTCTCTTCTTGTGTCTTTGCAAATTTAGGGCTCTTGGAAGCTTGGAAATCATTAAATATCAAGTTTCAAGGTTTCTAAAGTCTTCTCCTCATTCATCAAGGCAAAATATCAACAAAAATCTATTTTCAAAGCCATAAATCAGAGTTTTGAAAGCAGACACCTGTAGGGCATCAAAGTGTAGATCGGAAGCTTCAGAATCTAGCTTTGAAAATTGAGAAATTCAAAAGTGGACTCATTATCCATGGGTGGTGAATTAGTCCCACTCTAGGGTCAATTTTTAGTTTTCTGCATTTTTAAGTACCCTTTTGTTAGAAATAGGTTCCGATACAGTTTGGCAGAACTGGAACTAATTCACCCAGAATGGTGAATGAGTCCCACCAGGCCTAAATTTCAGCATCAGTAGCATTTCAGAAGCAATTTCCAATCTCCATCCACATTCTAGGTGCATGCTTTCAGTTTGGTTCATTTTTGTTAAGTTTTGCATTCATTCCTACTTCATTGTTGCATTACACAATGTGTTTTCAAACATGTTGTTTTCCTTTAGTTTCTTGCATTCAAACATTATATCTAGGAATATTTCATCCTTATTCTATCCATATTGTATTTAATTTTAATGTAACATAATCATTTTTGGCCCATCTTTCTCCTTCTAGGTGAAAAACCCTAGGAGAGCTAGAAAGCAAGTGGGTGCCAAAAATCTATGCTTCAAGATGAAGAGGTGCATAATGATCTGAATACATTATTTTCCTCAATTCCATGAGCTTAAATGAAAAATATCCTACAACAAGTGTAGAATCCATTACTTCCCCTAGTTTGACACTTGCACTTATCCCTTTGGCTAGTTGTTCACCCTCGACGCATCATGAACATGATTGGGAGGTGAATGACTTGCTTGATAGTTGACTTGCATCTACCTTACTAGTCTTTTGCATTTTATTTTTCTTTTTATTTTTTTTGTTTGCATGTGCATATTGTGTTCCCCCATGTCATGTTGTTTGATGTTCTCTTTCTCTTTGTGACATTCTTCTATTTGTATCTTGATTCTTCTATATGTTGTACATCGCTTTGGCCTTTTCCCTTTCCTTCTCTTGTGTTTTCCTTTTTGGGATTACGTAAGGCATTGAGACCAAAATTTCTCTTTCATGTTGAACCAAAAGGACCCCCTTTCCTTTTACTTTTATCCTTTTTCTTGTGTTTTCCTTTTGGGGATGATGTAAGGCATTGAGACTGAAATGTCTCTCTCATGTTGACCCAAAAAGCTTTTTCTTCTTTCTTTCACCTTTTTTGTTTTCATTTTTCTTGTGTTTTCCTTTTGGAGATGATGCAAAGTGTCGAGACATACTATGTCTCTTCCATGTTGACCCAAACGGACCTTTCTTTTCTTTGTTTTCGCTCTCTTTGTGTCATTCTTCCAGTTCTATGTATTTGGGGAATGACGACAATTTCGAGCTCCTTACAAAACATTGTAGCAATGAACATACTAACCCCAAATCCATAGATCTCTTATGTGTTTGGCATTTTCATTTTGCGGGCAACCCCTTCCTTTTATTTTTTCCTTTCTCTCACGTGACACAGCCTTACTCGGAAACATATGACTTGGCATAGGGGCTTTCCAAGTTGGCTCTCATTTCTTTTTGCATTTTCATTTGCTACTTTAAAGTAATTGCTCATAGTACGGTGTGTAGAAATTCCTTTAAAGTGGGGGCATACATTAGCATTATTCATTTGCATTTTTCCTTTTTCTTGGTTCTTAGTGTAGCCTTGTTATTTCATACAATGTGTTTTGTCGCTTTGTGGATGACATTGGGTGTAGTGTCCTTCATGAGTGTGATCTATCTTAGCATATTACATTCCTCTTGGTGGCTTGATATGATGCACTACATCCCCTAAGTTTTGAATTTTATATTCTTTGATTGGTCCTCTCTTGGAGACATTAGACACAATGTTCCCTAAGTTATAGACCTTGCATGAACCAAGCAAGACTCCTTTGAACATATTTTGCATTTTTTATATGGCCACCTTGCATAATACAACTGGTGTGCCTATAGTACCACCATTTGTTCATGAGCTCCAAGCATACAAAGCTTTTCTTGTCTCGTGAAGCTCAAAATGTCATTTTCTTTTGTGGTGCCTTATTAAAGTTATCAAGAGGTATAACTTTGGTATGGTTGAGCGGGAAGCCCATTCTAAGGCATGACTTTTCTCCACAACTACCTACATATGTGTGAGTGCATACCAGCCATGAGTGTATGTTTCTAACCTTTTTTGGCCTTCTCACCTGGAAAATGTTGAGAATGTGTCTCAAAATCACTAGTGAAACCTCGGTCTTATTGCTCAAACTTCTAAAAGTGTTGGATTCTATGTGTACAACTATACTACCAGGTGTTTGTAAGAGAGGAGTGGTAGCATGGTATACCACCATACCATGGGATCCTTCTAGCTGAGGTGTGATAGTGTGGTGTATACTGCCATACCATGAAATCCTATCAACTTTCTAGTGGTAGCACAATATATCACCATACCGTAAGACCTTTCAAACTGTGTTGCGGTAGTGTGGGGTTACTGCCACCCCACGACTATGATGAAGATTTCCTGTGGTAGTGCAGTATATCGCCATCTTGTAGAAGCCTACTAGATCACCTACGGTAGTGCGGTGTTACCACCACACCACAATAGGACTTGGAAGAGCCTACGGTAGAGCGGTGTTCTGGCATAATGGTAAATTATGGTCCCGCAAAGGCTTGTAATATGGCTTGCGGTATGGCAGTTAAGCTTGGAAGCGAAGGGAAAAGATGAAACAATGTGATGGTCAAACAACAATGAACGAGTGACATGGTGACACATGGCTTGGAGTCATTTTTTGATTTCACATCATTGTTGTGAATCAACCATTCATTGGACCAGCATTTGAAAACCATTATTTGATGGTTGGACTGCAGGGAAACTAAACAAACCGTGTGTACATTAAATGATCTAATCACTAAATAGTGGTTCGATTTGGAATTTTTTATGTGGGTGTTCAAAATATAGGTTGTTTATAGTATTGTAACAAGGAGAATGTTGGGGAGATAGAATGAAGAAGAATGTGAACCTAAGAGGCCATGAGGTGGTGTTGGTCGAAAGGCTAGCTAAGTGAGTAGGCTAGTGAAATGAAATGAATCTGCATTGTGTGTTGTGTGAGGGTATTGTAACAATGTGAGGATTCTGAACAATGTTGTTGTCTACTTTCTCCAGATGGACAAGATGTAAACTATAGAAGAGCATAGCTCTGAGATTATATTGTAACTGTTGTTGTTGTTGATTAATACAATTGAGCTAAGTTTTTTGGAGGGTGAGGTTTTTTAGCTGAAAGGGTTTTCCCCATATAAATTTGTGTGTTCATTTGTTTTTCTTTCATGTTGGTTGTTTCTATAATTTTAATCAGTCCATAAGTGTTGAATCTGGTTAAGTTTGCATGTGCTTTTCTCAGAAGAGGTAATGAGGAAAATCAACTATGCCAGTTTCCACTTTATGGCATAGTAGTACATGTCTTTGAGGAAATTTGAAGGAATTAAAATCACCAAAGGCACTGTTGTTCTTAGATGTTTCCTTCTAAGATGACATGATTTTCCCAACAAGTGGTATTAGAGCCTTCTTCTAGTTGTTGGTTCTATGTATTTCTCCTATGAAGATTTCTTAGTCTGATAGGATTGAAGAAATTTGGAGGAATCGGTTGATAATTGACCCTTTGGTGAGTAAAATTTATTGCTCTTTTTGAGACAACACACAGTGTGAAATACATTGAAGATGGATAAATTGAAGTTGATCATATTGTAATGATGTGTTATGAGGCTCCTGGTTGGCAGCGAATGATCCTAATGCAAGGGGTGTGAATTTATGCTTTTGGTTGTGTTGCAGCAAAGCGTGGTTCATACTGGGTGTCTATGTGAGGGGATCCCTGATGGTATGGAAATGCTTGGGTTTTTTTTCAGCCATGGAGTATTGTGCTTGTGTTGGGTGCTTTGACTTGGCATTGAAGGTGTTGTTCTCTATTACTCTGATTGCATAAAGGATATGAAATTGATCTCTAGGCGGTTTGAAAACTTTTGAATAGTCTGGATCTCTAGTATGCATGTGCATGTTGATGGTTATGGAATTGGTTTGGGATGGGTCTGGAGTTCCTGTACTACTTGTTCCTTTTAAGGATTCCTTGTACTTTCATGGCTCAAATTCATGTTCTTTGGTTTTTGAGGGTTTTATAGATTTTTGTTTAAAGAATATATGGTTATGTATATTCATGTTATTCCATTGTTCTAGTTAACTGTGATGGTTGTGTATAGACTCTTGAGTCATCCATATGTGCAGTGGATATGGGTGTTCATGGGTGTTTTATAAACACGGTGGTTTTGCAAGTTTTTCACGGTCAAGAAAAACTTGTGTTTTTTGTGGAGTTGTTGGTAAAAACTATTTTCTAGACCCTGGATGTTTGGGGTGTTGTTAGATGAGATAGTTGCAGTTCTACATGTAAGTGTTGCTTGTTGGTTTCCTATACTATGGTGCTTGAGTTGTGGACATGATTGGAAAATTGGATTTGGTTTTGATCTAGTGTTTGAGTCAAATTGTCTACATTGTTGCTCTCTTTGAAATCTTAGTTTTGCATTTTCCATTGCGATGATGGGTTTTCACTTTTGTTGTGATTAATATTAAAGTTATGCAGTTGGTGGATTAGCTACCCATTGGCTGTAGTGAGATAACTTAGAAGCGGGTTGTCTATATCCATGAGGTTGATTCAATGTTGGTGCAGATATGTTAGCTAACCTTGTCTGTGGTCACTTGTGCATTGGAGTGGTTGCTTCTAGATGAGAGGAAGGATGGCATTGAGTACCTGAATAGTCCATTATTGGGACCTATAGCATGTGTATCACGATGTCATGGAGAGCTTGATACACTTTTTTTTAGTGTAAGCTTTTGATAGTGATGGTGTGGTTTGTGTGATTTGGAGATCAAGGTGTTGCTTGGCATTATTGTCAGATGGACATGTTGTCAATTGTACCTGGATATTTTTTTAGATCAGCATATGTTTGGTCATGATGCTTGAAATCTTGGATGTCATGTTTCAGTGGGAGCTTTAGCAGTGACTATGGATTCATCACTTGGTGGTGAATGATCTTCTTTAGTGTTGTAGATGCTACTAGGAGGGACTCTTAGATCCTATTGCTGCGAAAGGTTTCTTTTTCATTTGCATGGACACTATTTGAAGATGTGCAACATCTCAGAACCATAGAGGATTCTTGGAGTCTTTGGGTTGAGGTGTTGGTGGTGCTTGATAGGTGATGTTGGTTTTGAGTTTGTTTTCTTTATGTCATGGTATACTCTTGCTTATGCACTGGAGTTTTGACATTGTGCCTTGTACTTGAGACCATGGTATGTTTATTTGGGGAAAGGTATCTCCAAAGGGGGATGGTAAGGTCATGATATCATGATAAGCTCCTGATTCAAATGATTGGAGCTTTGACAGCGGTCTAGTAATTCTTTGTGTATTGGGTGATTTGATCATTTTCTTGATACTTCATGATAGTGCAGTGATGCATTTAGAGTTTAGCATGAGATGATCGTTTGTAGGTTCTAATGGATACATGAATAATAAGGTGAGGTTGTATTTCTCTTGAGAGGAGAGAACTGTTGATGGTTACTCTTGATGAAGATTTCAGTAGAAATTCTAAGAAGCCTACACCTTGGTTGAACATGAGTTCAACAAAGACCTATGAGGAGATTGCTCTTGGATTAGTCATGATGGCTTGCATATCTTGAAGGAGTGTTCTCATTCCCACTCTTGGTCTACTCGACAATTTATTGCTTGAGAGGTATTTCCCATTGTTTCTGTCAGGTGTTTTATGCTTTCTTTCATGGATATGGATCTTGAACTGCTATTAGATGATTCTAAAGGATTCATTGTGAGAGATGGATAGCATGGTTATCTCCTTATGCATTGTGATTACATTCATTGATGTTGATTTTAGAAGATTCATTGGGCATATTTCCTTAAATGGGAAATGAAATAGTTTGATCTTCTTTGAGAGGCTTACATCCATGTTGATTACATGATATATGTCTTATGTTTGATCTCGGTGCTTGAACGGTTGGGTGTTGTTATGTATTTTCCTTTGGGATGTGAAGGAGATCATACTTGACACAGCTGGCTTTTAGAGGTGTATGTAGGAGGATGTTCTATAGGTATATGATGTGCAAAGTTTCTCTCTTTGGTCTTGGCTGTCTTCTTGGATGTTTGGTTTCACATTACAGTGGTTTGAGGCTTGGTCAGAGCTGTAGTGATCACTAGCTTGTGGCCATGTGTTTTCACTCATGCTCTTGGGTGAAAACTTGGAGATTCGTTATCTCTTTCCTATGTTGGGTGTTGAAGGACTTGGAAGAGCTCTAGAAGACGATTGATAGAAATGATTCTTATCACAGTTGGTTGCAGGTTGTGCATATCATTATGGATAATTCCTTGGTACTACATGGTTACATTTTCTTTGTGTTGTTATTGGTAGAATTTTTATGTTTTCAATCCTTTAGATTTGGCATTACCCATGCAGTGGGAGTATCTGGATGTATTTGGTCTTCTTCGACTGGTTTGTGCATGGTGCTTGTATCTACGGTTGATGGGTTGGCTATGTTGTTGGAAAGATTTTACTAATGAGGATGCCTTGAAGGTATGTGAGATTGGATGGAATAGCACAAGCTATGGATGCTATTTTTAGTCACGTGGGTTAATCAATTGGATGGGAGTACTCATATTTCTAGTTGCTATTCTAGTTGATGTTCTATCTTGTTTCTGGAGAATGACTTCATGGTTGTGTTTTGTGTGAGGCTTTGAAGTTGATATTGCTTTTGTATAGCGTGTGAGCACAGTGAAGTGGTGGAAACATGTTATAGTCATTGTTATTAGTTGGATTTGGTGCTTGTGTTCTATAGACTGGTGCATATATGCCTTGGCTTGTTCCTTGTCCTAAAGTGGATGGTTGGAACCATTGCCTAGTTTGGTCGACATCTTGGATGTTGGTACAGGTGTCTTGGCTAGAGCACGAGAGCATTGTTTGAGATTCTTATTATTGCATGAATGGCTATGGTATAGTGATTTCAGAGGTTGGAAGGGGGTTTAGTGAGTTCTTTGTCAAGTGGGAGATTTTTGAGAATGTGTGTCTCAAACTCACTTGTGAAACCCTAGTCTTGTTGTTTAGACTTCTAAAAGTGTTGGATTTTTCATGTACCACTGTGCCACCAAGTGTTTGTAAGAGGGGAGTGGTAGCGTGGTAGACCTCAGGAGCCTTCTAACTGAGGTGTGATAGTGCAGTGTATACCGCCATACCATGGAAGCCTATCAATTTTCTATTGTTAGCACGATATATCACCATACCATGAGAGCTTTCAAACTATGTTTAAGTAGTGTGGGTTTACTACCACCGCGCGACTGTGATGAAGATTTCTTGTGGTAATGCGATATACCATCATCCTATGGAAGCCTACTAGATCGCCTGCGGTAGTGCGGTGTTACCGCCACACCACGATAGGACTTGGAAAATCCTGTGGTAGAGCGATGTTATGGCAGAATGGTAAACCGTGGTCCTATGGAGGCTTGTAATATGGCTTGCGGTATGGCAGTTAAGCTTGGAAGTGACAGGTAGAGATGAAACAATGCGATGGTTAAACAGCGATGAATGAGTGATGTGCTAACATGTGGCATGGATTCATTTGTTGATTTCACATCATTGTTATGAATCAACCATTCATTGGACTAGAATTTGGAAACTATTATTTGACTATTGGACTACAGGGAAACTTAACAAACCGTGTGTACAGGAAATGATCTGATCATTGGATTGGTTGAATAGTGGTTTGATTTGGAAGTTTCTATGTGGGTGTTCAAATTGTAGGCTATTTATAGCATTGTAATAGGGAGAATGTTAGGGAGATAGAACGAAGAAGAATATGAACCTGAGAGGCCATGAGGTGGTGCTAGCCAAAAGGTTGGATGAGTGAGTGGGTTAGTGAAATGAAATGAATCTACATTGTGTTCTGTGACAGCGTACTGTAACAATGCAAGGATTTTGAACAATGTTGTTGTTTACTTTCTCCAGATGGACAAGATGTAAACCCTAGAAGAGCATAGCTTTTAGATTGTATTGTAATTGTTGTTGTTGTTGATTAATACAATTGAACTGAGTGTTTTGGAGGGTGGGGTTTTTTACCTAAAATGGTTTTCCCCACGTAAATTTTTGTGTTCATTTTTTTTTCTTTCATGTTGGTTGGTTTTGTAATTTGAATTGGTGCATGAGTGTTGAATCTAGTTAAGTTTACATGTGCTTTTCTCAGAAGAGTTAATGAGGGAAATCAATTGTGCCAATTTCTACTTTATGGCATAGTAGTATGTGCCTTTGAGGAAATTTGAAGGAATTAAAACCATCAAAGGCACTGTTGTTCTTAGATGTTTCCTTCTAATATGACATGATTTTCCCAACAATAGATATCCATGAGTTTTGTCACCTCAAAGTGAGTATTCATTTTTTTTCAAACAAACAACCTAGATCTGATCAACAATGGGATGGACAAATGATCAAAGCTTGATCCAACTTTCTTTCCTTTTGACTTCCCTCTTTCATTCTTTTACATCATTTCATGTGTGTTCCTTTGTGCTTATGTTTGGTTTGCCATGAGATCTTTATCCTGGGAGCTTGGTCATCCCTCTTGATCGTTGTTGTCTCATCTTTCCAGCATATGTGCATTTGGATCCCTCTTGATTACATGTTCGGCTACTTTAGTGTGAGTTTGAAACAAGTTCATCTTCTCACTAAAGTGGGGACTAGCTATGGACACAGAAAAAGTAACCCTTCCACTTTTTCTCATGTTCAAGCCCTCCTAGTGTATTTTGGTTTGATTTTTCTTAGATTTAATGTTGTAATGTGGCCAACACATTTAGTACATTAGGCCTTGGATCCTTGAGAATCATTAAGAATTCTAGGATGTCTTGTAAAAGTGTTGTGAAGTGTTGTAACCCACTTTCACACTTTTCTAGGAACCTCTCATTATAATTCACTTAAATAACCCCTTTTTATCACTTACCAAGTATTATTTCAAAGTTTTGTAAAGAGTTGTAACAAACTCTCACACTTTTCTAGACTTTCCATCCCTAATTCAACCCTTTCTTATGTTTAAATGACCCCTTAATGCAATTTCTGACCCTCTTTAAGTGTATTTTTTAGAATATTCCCATTAAACCTTATTAAATGCACTTTAATTCCTGGCATCTAGTAAAATTTCCCTGGTGGGACCAATTCACCACCTGGGGTGACTTAGTCCCATTGAGCATAAAAATCAAAATAATTTTAAAATTCTGGTGGGATTTATTCTCTTAACCTTAAGGTCGATCTGTGATGTGTTACTTTTGGGAAATATTGGAAAATAAAGTATAAATAAAGGGTTTTCCCCTCATTTTGCATCTCCTAATTCCCCATTCATTCACTCAAGCAATTCATCCATTTACTTAATCATTTTGAAGCATTCTAAGCACTTTCAAGCATCCATTGGAGCATCTTGTTGCATATCTTTAGATTTCAACATCAAGGGTTTGGTGAGTTTGTGACATTGCATTTTATTCATTCATCATTCTCTCTTTACTTCATTTCATTATCTAGGGTTTGATTACCAAATTGGGGTTTGACCAAGGCAAACCCCTATTCTCTAACCCTTAACCCTTTTTCCCCTCTTTGTATGTGTGTTTGCAAGTATTGTATGCATATTTTTCAAAGATTTTGGTGTTAAAAAGTGGTTAGAAATACGTCAAAATCATTCAAGTCAACAAAGCCCTAATTGAAGCTTAGAGACCTCTTTCAGCCCATTTTTTGTAGAATCTGAACTAGACACCTGTCAAGAAGGGAAGTGCAGACTGAAAGCTATAGATTCCTATCCTGAATTTCTTGAGATTCCTAGGTGGACTAAGTCACCATCTATGGTGAATTAGTCCCACTACCAAGCCTGAAAAGTGATTTTTACATTTCTAAGTACCCATTTAGCAAAAACTTGTTCCGACATAATCTTCCTGAAACAGGACTAAGTCACCTAGCTTGGTGTAAGTGTCCTAGTTAGCTTTTCTAGTCAATTATGTAGGATTCCAGAGCCTCTCCACATCACATTTCAATTTCCAGGTGCACCTCTCTAGCCTTGTTTAATTCTATCATTGTTTATTTGCATTCCTACCTATCTTTTTGCATATCATAATGTGTTTTCAAACAACTTGAATTTCTTAGATTTTGCATTAATAAATCATTTCTTTTATTAATTTTTTGCATTTATACATCATATCTAGGCATACTTCATTCATCCTTGCATTGATTTTGAGTGTAGACATTGCCCATTTTGGCCCATATTTCTTCTTTTAGGTGAAAAACCCTAGAAATGTTAGAAAGCCATTGGGAGCAAAAATCTTTGTTTACAAATTATTTCTTCAATTCCAAGAATTGTATTTATATTATACACATCACAGACTACTTGTGGGGAAAAATCTAATTGTAGAAAGCTCGGGGTCACTTCCTTTGTTACAAAATTATTTTGAGTGTTCACTTTACCATGTTCTAGGCGGCTACCATGAATTACTCATTACTATACCCTGTATCTTCCTAGCATAGCAAGAGCCATCCTCCCCCTCCCATAGAAGAAGAAGAAGACTGTCCTTTGCAATTCATTCTCTAAATGGCTTCCTCTGCCACATTTTCCCTATTCTCTCAATATTTTTGTAATTATGATAAGGCAAGAATACAGTTACAATAACTAAATAACTCCAAGAAAAACATGGAATAGAGAATCACAATCCCTTATTTCCCATGCCACCTTGTGAAATATTCCTGTGACATTTATGGCATACAAAAGCATTAAAATATTGAAACAAACATCTAACCTTTCATATTATTGTGTTGTGGCCGAAAAGGCTTTGCAAAAGCATTTGAAATAACATAAAACCTCTACTATACTCATTTAGTTTCGTTGTGGCTTGGCAAGGTTTGTACAACATTTTAAATAATAACAGCATATATATCTATATATTTATTCAACCCCAACAATATCATTATGCTCCTCAATTGAGTCAAGAAAAATTATCATAAAGGAAGTCAAGTAAAAATAATAGACTCAACGGCTAGCTTAGTTGTTAAAACTATCATAGCATACATATTCATAAATGATAAATCATTTGAAAATTTAGAGATAATAATGTAGTCATGCAAGATTGAAAATGTTGGTCATTATGTTGACATACTAGCGTATTTACCCCACAACACGAACTCAAAAAATGATCATCATGCTTAACGTCCTTTGGAATTTTAATAGGAAAGAATCAAGAAATGGCATTTATAGAGTAATGCATAATACATATATGGATATATATCCTTTCACTTCTATGTAAAAATAGAGAGTTAATAACCCTACAAATGTCGTACCAAACATAATGGACAAACAAGAATCATTTTTCTTAAGTTGACCTACCCCAAAACATGATAGAGACATCCCTAGACTCATTAGGTTCACAAATTCAAGTGCTAAATTCAATTACAAGGATTCTTACTTGAGTAGTGTATAGCTATTCTTGTTCTTTATTTAATGACTAGGTTGACATTAAACAACTTGAAAAAGATTTTAAACGACATTGAAAACTTGTCAAGTCAAGAAATAAACTTATACCAAAAGGGTCGAGTATCACTTACCCAACTCAACTAGGTTCACCATTTTGCACCAACACTATACCTAAGATGGAAACAACCTATTATTTTCCTTGTATCTATACCCTTCCCTCTAATGATGCTCTCCCTCCCTTTCTCAGCGGGGTGAAAACCTATCCCTGAATGCAACTTGTAATCACCAACTCAAGATTAGTATATCAATAATCATTTCATAATCCTCATGAAATCATCACATCTTGAAAAATTTTAAACAAATGTTAATTTTAGTCAAATAAACATAACTCATGAAAACATTGATTTTTCTAGACATTTTTCCTAAACATCAAATCATTGAATTTGCATAATCATCTACTAATGACTTCAAAAGTAAAAATTAAAACATAGTTAAAGTTAGGGGTGTAACACAAGGAAGATGGGAAATGGAGAGTATGTGTAGATTATAGGGAACTGAGCACAACCACTAGGAAGGACCACTTTCCATTGCCCTTTATAGATCAAGTGCTTGACCCTTTAGCTAGGAAGTACTTTTCATTCCTAGATAGTTTCAGTCGTTACAATCAGATAAAAATTGCTTCAAAGGATCAAGACAAGACAACATTTACATGTCCTTGGAGTACTTATGCTTACTCCATTCTACCCTTTGGTTTATGCAATGCTCCAACTACTTTTCAGAGAGAAGTGCCCAACATCTTTTTTTATTATGCTCATGATTGTATGGAGATATATATGGATGATTTCACCACATATGGGGAAACTTATGAGGAAGCCCTTAGCAATCTAGAAAAGGTATTAAAGAGATGTATAGAACACAACTTGTTCATCAGCAATGAAAGATGCTTTATGATGATAACTCAAGGAATTGTTTTAGGGAACTTCATATCTAGTGCAAGGATTCAGCTTGATCCACATAAGATAGAAATAATTTCTACATCACCTATTCATAGAAGCAAAAAGATTATAATTTTCCTTGGCCATGCGGGCTACTACAAGAGGTTTATTAAAGAATTCAATAAGATTGTTGTGCTATTGTTTGTTTTGTTGACTAAAGATATTGAAATTGATTGGACAATAGAATTCCAACATTCCTTTGAAGAGATGAATAAGGCCTTAACCCAAGCACCTATTTTAAGGGGGCCAAATTGGACCCTACACTTTCATATACATACTGGATGCTTTAGATTTTGCTATTGGAGCAGTTTTGGGTCAGAAAGAGGGTAACATTTAGAATATGCTATTTACTACATTAGCAAGAATCTTCAGGAAGCAAAGTTAAATTATACTATTATAAAAAAGAAGATGCTAGCAGTAGTATATCCCATCAATAAATTTAGGTAGTACATCATTGGTTATTTAGTTTTTGTCCATGCATACCATAAAACTATCAGATATTTGATGAACAAGCCTGTAGTAGGGGTAGACTAGTCATATGGCTACTCCTTCTATAAGAGTTTGATATTACAATAGTGGACAGACCTAGTAAAGCTAATGTAGTAGCATATTTTCTGTCAAGGTTTCCAATACAATCAACATAAGGGGTAGTGGATGACTCATTTCCAGATTAACACTTGTTTGCTCTTAATGTACATGCACCCTAGTATGCTGACATTGAAAATTATTTAGTGACAGGGAAGATTCCACCACACTTTTCTCCAAGGGAAAAGAGATAGTTGGTACATTAGTGTTTTCCAAGGTACATAAGTGTTTTCCATACTCTTGGGTATCAGGTTATTTGTTCTACACTAGGCTTGACAACATCATGAGAAGGTGCATAAGGGAAGATGAAATCTATGATATCATGAAGGCTTGCCATGATAAACCTTGTGGGGGTCATTTTGCATCAAAAAGAACAACATTCAAAATCCTCACTAGTTATTATTGGCCAACTTTACACAAGGATTATGTCAAGTACGCAAGGATTTGTGATAGGTGCCAAAGAATGGGTAAACCAACAAGGAGTGATGAAATTCTAGTACGGCCTCAATTAACACCAGCTTCCTTTGACAAATGGGGTCTAGAATTTATATGACCAATATCACCTACTTCTAACAAGGAATATATCTTAGTTTGCACTGATTATCTGACTAAGTGGGTGGAAGTAAAGGCATTATAGTTTGTCAAAGATGGAAATGTGGAAAAATTATTGTATGAGGACATTTTTACTAGGTATGGATTACCTAAGGAAATTGTGACTCATTAGGGTCCATAATTTACCTCAGACCTTATCACCAAATTGGTTGAAGAATATCAAATCATGCATAAAAATTAAACACCTCATCACCCTCAAGCCAATGGTCAGGTGGAGGTTACCAACAAAGAAATTGAAAGTATTCTAACCAAGACTATGTAGTTACATAGAAAATATTGGGTTGCTAGGTTACCATAAGCAGTATGGGCATATAAAACAACGTGGAAAATAACAACTGGTTTTACACCCTATGAGCTAGTATATGGAAAACTAGTAATCCTTCTAATTGAGTTTGACAATAAGACATTAAGGACAATAGTAGAGTTGGACATGGATCTCACAATAGCTCGAAAGGAGAGGTTACACCATTTAAATGGGCTGGATGAAATCAATATGAATACCATCCATCACACTAAGATAGTACAACAGTAAAGGACAAAGTGGCATGACCAATATATCAAAAGAAAAGAATTTACTTTAGGAGACTGGGCCTTATTATATGATTCTAAAAGATACAAGGATTTCAAATGGAAACTCCAATCCAAGTGATTGGGACCTTATGAGATCAGCCAATTCTTTCCTAATGCAGCAATATAGTTGCATACTATAGATGCAGTGAGGTTCTAACTCTCAGTTAATGACCAGTGATTGAAACTTTATAAAAAAACTAGTACATAAGGAATATTTTATTTTCTCTCTATTTCAATAGTATGGACCTCACAGTGATCAAGATATAGGTTCAGAAACTTAGAGTGAAGCCTCAACAGCAACAGCAAATATACTTGTGATGGTAGACAAAATATTTTATATATTGTACATTTCAAATTGCTTAGTCACCTTTGCCATAATAGGCCAATAAATGTGCCAAATTTTCTTTATAATATGTTAAAAATAATGGCATCATAGTATTAGAGGAAACATAGTGACACAACCTTCTCACATCACTGTTTGATTTCCCTCTTAGTAAAAAGAAGCTTGAGAATTCAATACCCACAGGTAGCTTAGGAAGATTTTGTAAAATGTGCAAATATTAACAATTTACTTGAGGCACCTATAGTACCTAAAACTTTTGACCCACAAGTTGAACCTATAAGAGAAAGTTATCCTATCTTGCCTATGGCTTCACCTACCCATAGCCAAGGTGAGCCAAAGGAGCACAATGTTCCAAAGTCTAGGTCAATAGTAGTGGAAGAAATTCTATCTTCTTCAAAGCCACCAAAACCCAAGAATAGAAGAGGCAGTAAATCCACAACATCCACACCTTCTAAAATAGAGAAGAAAAATAAGGATAATCAAAAGAAAAATAAGGATATTGAAAAGGAGAAACCTACACCTAGATGTTTAGGCTGATTGAAAAAGAAAGGTGCTATGAGGGGGAGTGTAGAAAAACCTGAAGAAGAGGAAAAGGGCCAGGAATAGGAAGAGGAAGATGTGATGTTGGTTGAGATAGATTCTAAAGGGAAGGGAAATATCCCTGAAAATGTGCATACACCTGTGAAGAGGAAGAGATGTGTTTCTACCACTTCTGATTCAGATTCGAAAGATGTGTTTGTTGCTAAGAAAACACAAAAGAAAACCCCAAATAGTCCTACCTATGAAGACTATGTACAAGGGCAGGTAATGAGTATTTTTTGGAAACAGAGGAAATTTCTATAAAAGATAGAGATGTCAGGAAAGAGCTTCAAGTAGCTTTGGAAAAAATAAAACATTTGGAAAAGTTAGTGCAAAGCTATGAAAAAAATACAAGGAAAGGGAAACAAAAATACAAGAATTAGAAGAAAAATTATAAACATATGGCCATGGTGCAAAATTGGATTTATTGGCACAATTGACCATTGCTAAAAGAAGGGATGGAGAACTTGTAGTACCAAATCAGAGACCTCCTCCCATAAGAACTTCAATTCACCATACAACCTTGTATCTTGGTTATCAGCTATAAAAGGTGACTAATGAGTTTGCACAAGAAAAATAAAAGTGGAAGAAAGAAAAAGAAACTTTGATTGAAGAAAACGTTAAGGTGTTGGAAGGGAAAAAGATTGAACTAAGAGAATTAGTGGTCAGATTAGAAGAAGTGGTAGATAAAACTACTCAAATCATAAGATGCAGACCTCCAGCAAGGACATATGCACTATTTTTGCAAGAATTTTTTTTGAGTTTTCAATTTGGTAGGCTAATCAGTAACCAATCAGTTGGGATGAGTAGGGAATTTGAGTTTCTTGATGTTTTTACTAAATCTACACTAGAAGAGTAGGATAAACTATGTGAATACTATTTACACAACCATGTAGTGTCAAATGAAACAGAGTGGAATCCTCTGATATTTGTAGGATATCTTCAAGTAAGGGTACTAGAATCTTATTATAGGAATGAACAATTCAGGGGAGAAATAATGGAAGAATATGAGAGAGAGAAATCGGTTGCTCTCCCAATAAGAGTCTAAAGACCCTGATGCGCTTATAGATGAATAGTTGAAACTCCTAGATCATAAATGTGTAGGAAGAAAAATTATGAAACTAAGGACAGAGGGTTACAAAAGAATACAAACATTAGCTATGGGCTTGGGTCAACAATGTTATAGTTATATGCAGAGAAGATGGAGCAGCTTGACCCTAGAGTTGCAGAGAAAGGAACCTCACTTAGTGTACAATCTTACCACCATGCTTGAGAGGGTACGTAAATACATGAAAATTGGTGCTAACATAGGAATTCACTAGGTACCACTCACATTTCACCCACCTATGCTACTCTATCCAATTCCACATTAGATCTGGGAAAAGGTGGATGAGTGTGAGAAAGTTGGGATCATCAAAATGAGACAACCTGCAGCTTACAAAGGTCTCTACTTAAATGAAAACAAGGGATTTGATGTTGTCATGGACCTCAAGGAGATCACCCTATGATATAATCTATACCCCTAGTGTTTTTCTTAAGTACAAGCAAAAGCATAGTTTGGGGGAATGATGGGTTCATCTATTGGCCTATTTTTTGTTTTTTTTATGCATACTTTCAGACAATACTCCTATGCTATGTTGTCTTTTCATGCTTATTATACAACCTTGGACCTAAATTATAGTAATGAAAATATAGTTATGGTATTGTAGCATTTCATGGTTTATATGTGAGTGTGTATGAAATGTGGATGAAATTATGTGTTTAATCATGGTAGTTAGATTTGTGTATATGTCTTGTGGATTAACCTCTTGCATCCCAAGAAGATACTATAGCCCGCAGCAATTGGGAGTTGTAGCCCACAACAAAAGGAAGACTTGGACAGTGAAACAGGGAAAGTGCTAGATCAAGCTAAATGCAATAACTACCATGTGGAGGAACTTGATGGAGTTGATCATGCATCATTATGATAGCTAATAAGGCATTGAGAAGAAGAATTATTTTTTTGATAGCATTATGAATGATTGTTTGTGTGTCTTACATGCAGATTTGTTTTACAGAGTTTTGATTCTATTAGAACTCTTCTTTCTTTTCAATTGCAACTAAACAACTCAAATCTTAACTATGTACTCTGATATCTAGGAGTTGTAGTTAATGATTGCAGTTAGGAGTTATGTTTAGAATAAACTCCCCCATGCTTGTATATAACTAGTGGTTGAGTCCTTAGATAAGTTAGTTGATTTCAGTATTTTGTTATCAATTACTTTTCAATTTTAGTTATCATCTACAGACATGTTGAGTATTAAGAATGATTTCATTGAATACAATCTGTGAGGAAGATTTTTTTTAATATTTTGAGATGTGTAATGAATGAAATTAATCTCATATGAATGCATAGAATCTGAAGGGTTAGATTTAGTTT
This sequence comes from Sequoia sempervirens, assembly GCA_007258455.2. Taxonomy (NCBI): domain Eukaryota; kingdom Viridiplantae; phylum Streptophyta; class Pinopsida; order Cupressales; family Cupressaceae; genus Sequoia; species Sequoia sempervirens. The sequence goes on along the minus strand of VDFB02258122.1, from coordinate 31,195 downwards.
ATTTAAGTGAAGACAACCACTTGAGAAGGATACTCAAGGTAACTGTTCTTCACTATATTTGCAGTTGTTTTTTTTGTTTAGTAGTTATTTCCATTTATCATTACTTCATAAATTGTATGCAAGTTAGAATAGATTCTCATATTTTGATTATTAGTAATGAATGTTCACAAGCATGGTTATAATTAGTTAACTTTTAGTCCTCTAGAGGTTAGAATAATTTTAGTTCCTAGTCTTGATCATCTTTGAGTTGGTACAATAATTCTTTATTAGTTGCAGTTTAGTTATAGGTTAAGTTGTTGACACCTGTAGCCATTAGCACTAGTTTTTTCCTTTCACCATTATGCAATTTTGTAAATTTTAGCAAGTAGAATACCTTAATTAGGATAACCTAGGTAGCCTCAAATATTTGAAGGCACATATAGTGCAACACCATCACAACTTTACAAACCTTGGTTGACACTTTAATGTAGTCTTTACAATGTTGGGTGGATTGTTCAGCTAATCATACCTCTTAATTGTGTGGCTTCTACCAAGTTTACAATATACTAGTTTAGACTCTACATTACCCAACAAACATCATGTTTTTCTTCACCCATAATTTCTATTATGGTTGAATGAAACTCACCTAGTGAATATTAGACTTCACTAGCCTCTATTTTTTTCATTCGCTACTTGTGAAGATCACCAAGTAACCGAACTTTACTAGCCTACGATGCTTTCTATTATTTATGAAACTCACCTAGTTAATGTCAAACTTCACTAGTCTATATTAGTTATTGTGGGAATCACCTAGTGAATATCAAACTTCACTAGCTTGTGATGCTTCCACTTATTCATGATCCACCTAGAAAATATCATACTTTTCTATCTCATGACTTATAAATGACATCCTTTTAGTATGGGTCCTAGTAATAATCTACAGATCTTGCTAGTCTATGATGCCACTGTTAGGATTAAGGTGTCATCCAACCTTTAAATCCTATATCATAGCTCCAACATCCTTGGAAGGTGTCTCTAGACACTTAGGGTGTATTGGAAAAATATTTTGTTTAATATTAATTCTTACCATTTGAACCAAATATTTTTGGATATGTGTGGCTTCTCTTACACTTCTATGGTTTTGCACCTAAAGGGAGAGAGGTACCAAAAATCTTAATGGCTCACTCAAGAAAAAACCCTTGAGATTCCAATGCAAAGGAGATTAAAATCTGTCAAAGGGGATTGTCCTAAAGGCTGAAAACTGATAAAAGGGGTTCACCACTAATGCAAACCTTGGAAAAATGCATGATGTTTGAAACACATTGTGAAATGAAAAAAGACCTAAAAAGATGAATAGAAATGCAAGTAATACATAATAGGAAAGTAAAATAGAGAATGTGCACTTGGAAACTTGTAGAGGTTGGAATGAATATTGGAAATGTTGATTCTAAAATTTTGACCTACTAGGACTCATTCGCCATTTTGGGTGAATCAGTCCCAGATCTGGAAAAATGTACCAAAGCCTGTTTTAGCCAAATGGGTATCCAAATCCATAAAAATCTTTGAAAAACAAGTATAGTGGGACTCATTCGCCACTAATGGTGAATGAGTCCACTTTGACTTTTCTAAAAACCCAAAAGTGGAATCTATAGCTCTCGGTTTGCTCTTTCTATACCTCTAGGTGTCGAGATCTGAAACCCTGATTTTCAACACTATAAGTGAATTTTTGTGAATATTTTGACCTTGCCAATAGGGAGTGACTTCAAAAAGTTTGCAACCTATTCTTCAATGATCTCCAAGCCTTTAAAGCAACTAGATCTTTCCATGATGATGGATCTTGAATTGTTGCAAAAATGGATGAAGAATCTATCCTTGAATGCCTTAGAATTGATTTTGATTGCTATCTCGATGCCCTTGTGAAGACTTAAAATGCTAAACCCTAGCTTTTTTGACTTGAGATGGATAATGAATGAATGAAATAATGATTAGAAGTTTGTTTATATAGAAAATCCACTCAAATTCTTGTTAATTTGATCCCCAAGGCCGACATTGAAGAAAATTAAACTTAAAACCTAATTTTTCCCACTCAACCCCTGAAAATAGCTCAAATGGGACTCATTCGCCATCTTGGGTGAATGGGTCCCACTGGATAGGACTCATTTTCCCAAAGTGGTGAATGGGTCCCATAGGGGCTCTTTTGCCAACTGGGATGTTTGAAGAAAAGAAATTAAGCTTCAACCCCTATGTTGGGATTTCATGAGGTCTGGGTTGGCTCTTTTGCCAACTGGGATGTTGGGGAGTGAAGAAATCAGCTTATATGTTGATTTTGTGAGGTCTTTGATCAAAATAAGCCTCGGGATACACAATATGGGGTCATAGGGGCCTATTAATGATGATATAAAGGGTGATTAGGGCTAGGGACAGAAATTTCAATGTGAAAGTGTGATTAAATACACTCTACAACACTAAAATGAGGTCCACAACCTAGAAAAGTACAAGATCCAATGTGAATGTGTAAAACACATTACAACACTAGATTAAAACTAAGTTTAATTTACAAGCCTTCTAGATTAATGTGAGAATGCAATTAAATACATTTTATAACATTGAGTTAAAGTAAAAATAGGTCCATTAGACTTAGATGCTTAATAAAAGTCTAGAAAAGTGTGAGATCAAGGTGACATTAGGTCCAATTTATCATTACTTATTCTCATATCAAGGAAGAGATACTTTTTTCTATGCTACACCATTGTTTGTAATATACTCAAGGGGTGATGGGTCCACTAGGAGTAGTAAAGGTGGCAAGTGGATATAAATATTTAATATTATTTTCCCCATATGTGGACACCTAGAATGGGATAATAAAATATAAGGGAAAGGATAAATGAGTGACTATTGGGATTCTCCAAGTGGGTTCTTGGAAAGAGGCAACATGTGTCATTTGGTTTTCCATCATTTATTGCATTTGATGTAATGTTTATCTTCCAAGTTTGGGCACTCAAGTCAGAGGGAAAGTATTGGAGACAAAATTAGGTGTCCTTTCCTATTTTGTAGAGGATTTCCAAGGGTTGGGTTGTTTGGATTGAAGACTCATCTTTGGAAGCCTTGTTTTTGGCTTAAGACCTCTTCACGCATTTATAAAATTAACTCTTTGGATGTAGAAAGAATGAGGAACGGTTGAATGTAGTGTTACTCTATATGAACAAGGATGGGTTGAGGCATAAGGAGGTTTTTCAAAGGTGCATAAGTGCTGGCATGGTGGAGGAAAAGAGGATAATGGAATTGGTTGTATTGTAATCTCATTTATTTGATGATTATGCATACTTGGCCTCTCTTCTTGGTGGAGTTTTTTTGCAAGGGTTTCTTCATGTAAATCTTGTGTTATGTGATGCTCTTGTATTTCTAATTTGTGCCTCATTGCTGCTATCTTATGATGATGTTATTCTTTATATATTGTTTTTATATGTTCACATAAGGTAGTGTCTATAAGCATGTTATGTTGGTTATTTTTTGGCATCATAAAGAAGATTGGTCTAATCATGATAATTCCATATTAAGGTAACTTAATTTTTGGATTTGTATATAAGTTTCAGATTTTCATATTGTTGTAGTACAGGCCTTGAATTTCATCCATTGAAGTCGTATTTGGATATAGATTGATTTTCTCAACAATTGGTATTGAACCTGTTTTTTCTCATCAACCATACCATTCATATTTTTGTTTATCTTGTATGTTTCATGTAAGCTCTATGTTTAATTTGTGTATGTTTTATGTTCAATTTGAGTTTTACATTATGTTCTCTTTGTGTTTGTTTTGTGTTACTAAATGCTTTGTTGTACCATGTCTTATATTTTTGTGTGTTTTATTTGCCTTAACATTGTTTCTCGGTAAGATCCTTAGCTTTGGGACTATCACATTGTTTCAACAAAATATCTCTTTGGTATCTTCATACTTTAGTGTGACGATGAGTGTAATTTTATACCCCCACTAAAGTGGGGGCTATATGTAGTGTCGTAAATTGTCACCCTTGACAATTTCACACTAGATTTGGCATCCTTTTAAGTGAATGTACCTAATTATGCTCATAATTTATTTGTTTAATTGTCATTTTTAAGAAATTGAGTTAAATTTAGGAAATTAAATTAAATATTGATTTATCGGACTTTTGAAAAGCTAAAAAGGGTTGGACTAGGGTGCTCAATGCCCCTGTCCCATCTAATCAGGCCTTAAACTTCAAATATTGTTGTTGACCTCAATATGTTTAAGAATTTGAATTCAATTGTTGGCTTGTCTTAACAATTAATGTGAAATGTGTTTAAACTCATATAAATATAAGTTCTTCCCTCCATTTGAACACCTAAGCAATTTGAATAACACTCTAGCATCCTGAAAGGTAATTTATACAATTTCAAGAGAAAAATAAGTAGAAGATCTACAGCTAGATTTTAGTCAATTACAATTTGCAACACATCAAAAAATTCATGTTTATGCATTGTAATATGTTTCATGTTTATTGTATTTTATTATTATTATGAGCACTAATACTTGCAGGATCTCCAATAGTTTTCATATTTCTCCTTGTGTGTGATGATAAAAATGATTTCTATCCAACAAGAATTTAAAATATAAGTGGTAAGTGGTGTAGGGGCACCCACAAGTTGTCATGCCTCCAAGGATCAAGTAGTTGTTATTTTGCTTTGTCTTGTGTTATTTTCATGTAATAAGTTCTTCTTAGACCATTTCATATTTTTTGGAGTCTATTTTGGGTCATTAGTTGTTAAGGTAGTGTGTAAATGCAAAAATGTCAAAGTTGCATAATGTTGTTAAGCAACTTTTTGCATTTTTTGTCAAAAATGAACATAATGATGTTTTTGTTAGTTCCTAATTTGAAAATTGGTTGAGGATCATTGGGAAATTATTGTCAATGTTTAAAAAATCCTTGTACCGTCGAAGAGAAGGTTGGTCATTGGAGTTTTTGAAGATTGAAGCAATAAAATTTTGTTTTATGCATTTTATGAACGTTACTTTGCTGCTCTCCTAAGTTGTATGGTTTTGTATGATCCAGGAATGTTCTAAAAGTAATTATGGTTGATTGTACATTTAGTCTACTTTCTTTTGCAACTGATTGCATGTGATTTTGTTGTGTTTCAAGCAAGTTGTGCCCATTTTTCTTCATACTAGTTTAAACCCTAGGTAGGGTAACCAATGAGTGTAGAAAATGCATAGAATTCCATTCCACCGGTGAAAATCCTTCAAACTCGGTGGAATGTCCTATGAAAATGTGAACTTTGATTTTCCAAAGTTACAGAGATAGGATATTTGGGTTGCATGTGTGGAAGAACATTGAAGGTTTGATATCATCATGTGTCAGATCTAGGATCCCTAGTGGATTGGTGAAATTGGTTGTATGCTATTGGAGATGGATATTTGGGGTAGGAGCAGTTGTTTGAGACCTCATATGATGTGTCTGAAGTGTTGGAATAGGACTTGATAACTTCTGATGCCCTAAGTTCATTGGTAACATGCCTAGTGACCTAATTAGGTCTAGTCAAGAAGGACAAACAATTTTTAACCCTCTTCATACAAAGAAACCTTACCTAATTTTGAGATATATTTGAGAATGGCCAAATGGGTATCTGGAATAGGTCTCTTTTCCTATAGATTAGGTCTCCCCAAGAGTTGTGTCTAAAAAGGCCTTTTTGAAAGGCTACAAGCAAGAATGAAGATTTGTGAAGTGAAGCCCATTGTTTGATGTCAAAAGCTCTTTGTGAGTGGTTTTCTAAGGTTTTGGTCATTTTTACCCCTACTCTGCATCACTAAGTTACAGTTATGTTATTTATCATTCATTTGTATTTATCTTCCTCTACTCCCATAAGAGCACACAATTTATATCATCATCATCGTAGTTGTTTATGGAGGTGGAAACACCAAAATGAGGTTTAGCCAAGGAAAGCTCCTATATGGAACAACCCTTCTCCTCTTGTCCTTCTTGAAAATCACAGGTCTGAAGTGGATTGATGGGGATTTAAGATCTCAAGGCTTCAAAACCCTAATTTAAGCATTCATGTACCTTTTGTCATTAAATTAGGGTAAGTTTATTATTCACACTCTGTCAAACGTTAAATATGGATTTTCACAATAAAAAACTTATAGACCCTACTCTATTTATACCAACTTTAAAACCCTGAAATTCAAAAAAATTGGACTAGGGTGCCCAGTGCCCCTATTCTACTAGTTTAGCCTCAAATTTTTATGTCAGTTTCCTCTTTGTCTACACTTTCTAGATCTGCTCTCTATTTTTGTCTTTATGTTTTATATTTTATAATTGCTTTAATAGTTTGTCACTTTAGCCTTAATTCACCTAGTTTCACACATTTCATAAATCAATTACATTCCAACATCACCGATAAAAAGGGACCAAAACCCCAACCAATGGATTGTTCTCCCTTGAGGACAACAACCAGATAGCATCTCTTGGTTAATTTTGGGTCCCTTGATGTTTTATGGTGGAATGAGTGTTTTAGGTTAAATAATTGGCTTAGATCCCATTTCACCATCTTTATAATTTTGCATCTTGTGTTATATTTACTCATACATCCCATGATAATGTTATACCTTATGATGATATATTTTGATCTCTTCATTTGGATGATTGTGATGTTACAAATATTCTATAATTCATTACAGAATGACATTATGGGTCTTAATAAAGAACTTTTACATAATGATTATGATAAGTCTACATATGCTTCTCTAAATGTCAACATTTTATACGAAACTTAGATGATAACTTACATATTAGTGAGTTTACATTAACTTGAACAATAAATATTTGCACAACAATTGTATTCTTCTTTTTCTTTATACTTTCTTTATAAATTTGGCCCATAGATTTATTGCCTATATTTTTTTCCCTAATGCACATGAGGACAATATGAACTTAACAATGCCTTCTTATGGTTTATCTTTTGATCATAATTCACCTTCTATAAGTATAACTTAAATTTATATCATACCTACTTTACATGTGACCCCTAATTCAGATTATTATAATCTAGAGGGACATACACATCAATGATTAGAAGAGGCCAAGATGTGACATTACCACCACCAATTATGTCATCTAATGCATTAAATATACCTCCTGAACTTCACTAGCTCTTCACACTAACCTATACCTTCATATACTTCTTATTGAACCAAGACAAATTATTGTAGGACCTTTAACACACAACCTTTCATGAATTCAATTCAAATAATTCTAGGGGCAATCTCGCACATTCATAGCAAGGCACACCATGATAGTGACTCTAAAATTTCATCCATGATTGGAGAGAATTTTGGTAAGCCAAATATCACAATCATCAAAGTATGTAAGTTTGATGATGATGGATTAGCCTTTATTAAATCAAACCTATATTGTGGGGATATATTAATTGGAAGATGAGTTCACTACTATATAATAAAAAATTTAACCTAATTTTGAAGTATACTAAAGAGGAAATATTGACCAAGTTTAGGTCACTCCAAATCTTGGAATATTTTTTAAAGTCCCCCCTTACAAACTTGGGTCATAGGGTCATCCTTTGCACAAAGATTGCCTACATAACTACTTCCAAATGTGATAAGTGTCTTATATATTTCTCTGAGGATTTCAACTATATCATAATTAAAACTTGCATTTCACAGGTTAAGATATCCTATAGAGATACAAGACACAACTATTTTGTCATGTACATTAACAAGTATATCCCTTAAGGATTCATTTAATGATTGCTCTCGATTAATGATGCTTAACAGGGTAGAAGGAATGTTATTTTTCTTGAAGTTGTTAAACTATCCATTTCTTGGAATTGTTCCATTATCATGAAGAGAGGTAGGAACATTTAGCCAACTTTATTTGGAATGAGGGCCTAATTGAATGGACCATGCAATGTGATATTGGCTAGGATACAAGAGACAATTTAAATTGGGTGGAATTGAATGGCATTTGAAGGACATTTTGAAGAAAGTGACAACAAAGTTATTTATTTGGTGTAAAGGTGATAAAGATGAAGTTGGGTTGCAAGATATAGCAAATTCTAGGTCATCTTCTATAAAATCAATTGAGATGGATATTTGATAGACTAATAATGTGACAAAGTATAAGTTGTCATAGTAAGTGATAAGGTAAACATATTACTTTCTACTATACAAGAAATTAGATTTCAACTTTCATAAATTATGTTGATCACACATAATGTAAATTTATAGTTATATAGTTGGACACTTTTTCATAGTCTGGAACATCAACCAATATTATTATTTATATAATTATTCATAGTTGACTTGTGTTATGACGATGCAAGATTATAGCCCACAACTAACCCCATATGTAAATACAAGTTACACCTCTCAGCATAATCAAAGTGATATAACCACAACCTGACATTTCATATTTTTATGTCATTGAAGTTTTTGTAAAGAAAATTTATTTAGAGAAGTACTTCAAAAGGATACCATTGCCTTTAAATTAGCTTTTAAATATACACATTTTCTTGATAGTTTTCTCTAAATCTTAACCATATAAATATTATTTAATCATGTGTGCAATTTGACTATATACCTGTGTTAGAATTTAAAATGTGAATTTTGTGCAATACTTAAATGCACTTTTTGTCAAATATTTTACCCAATAAACATGTAAAACTTCAAATAGTCGAAAATGTTAGATTGAAAAGCTTGTCTTTCAAATTCTTGCTTGAAGAGACACATGAACATTGGAGTGGTGGATATATCCCAATTCTAATCTGTTCAAATCTTCTATTATTAGAAATAAGATTTCATTCCTTCTATTTTTTTTTAAGTTGGATATCCACATCATATATTTATATTCAAACAAATTACAATATTGAATCTTTCTATCAATTATTTGCCAAAAATTATATTATAATTAGAAAACTTCTAAAAGTTATAACCAAGGGCCATTACATAACTCTAGTTTTTTTTATTCACTTTTGATCCGAAGTTATGAACCGGTGAGGTCAAAGCGGGGGACCTCATCCCCAATATAAATTCTCAACAATTACACCCCAATGGAATTTGAACCTTGATGACAAGAATAATAACACAATAACTTAATGATCAAACCATGCCACTATTGACTAACATAACTCTAACCTTATTCATGGAACTCTATTGTTGAATTATATTCAAATCTGTAGACAAATTGATTAAAGCATGAGGATAGGAAAAAATATTGATCATGTATCATGAATAGAGAAAATGGGGGTTTTACATGAGCCAATAATTCAATGCATGCACTACTAATATTAATGAGCTTCAAACGTAGTTGCTCATAAATTGGTAGATAATTAGTCTTCAAAGAAATATGTTGATACATGGGGAAATGGACAATGCTAAAGCCATTCATCCTCCATCTAATTCTTTGAATCATGAGCTTTGTACACAATAGTTAAATGAATATTTCTATAGCTTCTTCACAAGGAATACCCACAAAAATTAATTCAACAAAAGCAGCTTTTGGGACAATTTTCATAACATGCAATGTGAGTAATTTTATTTTTGCTTATAAGGATGTGAGTAGAGGTTCAATAATTTGGTTCCTCGTGCTATAGAATGCATGAGACCCTCTCCATAGAGGAATTGGTTCTTACAATTCCCATAGCTCTTCCATATAACATATTAGCATAGCACTTTTTTCCATATTGAATTATGCTCACAAACTTACTATAAAAATAATAGAGTTTTCATTTTGCTTCACAATGTTGTGTGCTTTTTAACTACTAGTGCATAAGGATACACAAGCGAATATGTATTTTATTGTACCAAAGTTACACAATAGAAGCTTATGTAGAATAATTATATAAACATATGTACACTCATTGAATATTGTTTATATAAACATATGCATAACTTTTCAAACAAGAAATAAAATCACAAAGTTGTTATTATCAAGATTTCTATCACATATAACTACCCATACAAATATAATTATGAAAGAAGGTTTAATTTACAATCTTATTATTGCTTCCAATAATTGAAATTCAATTAGTTATCTTCAATTGATGCATCATCTTCCCTATTTTCCTCATTAAGAGTCATCTCAAGATTCTATATTGTAGTATCTTTCATCCACTCATATTCCAACTAGCATTGAAATTACACAAGATATATGCTCTCACTTGTTTTCAAAAGTATTTTCTTAGTTGTTGGGAACGGATCCATCATATTCATGTCTCGTATTTACCCTATGGGCCCAACATAGCAATATATTGTATGAAGTAATTGGCTAAAATTACAAATAGTTTAGATTGTCTAGAGAGTAACTCTAAATTTCCCTATATTCTTATTTCAGAGTTTTCATGGGGTCACCTGAATAGGGAAACAAGGTGCAACATGCTCATGATGTGGCTACATTTATATTATAGCTAATGGAGCTCATAATATGACATCTATGAGACCATTCATTCGAAATAACCCCTAAAATTAATGAGCACAACCTTATGAAAAAAATCTACAAGATCTCTAACCATTTGGTCCAAGGCTGACATTTGCAATAATCAATCATGGTTCAAATAAAATTATTTTCTCTACAATTGATTGAATCTTTATTATAAACCTAGTATATTGTATACAATAAATAATCTTTTTCAAGATCTCATATGTACAATAACCTAGTTCTCCACTAAAACCAATTTAAAATCAATGGCTACTTATCAAATAGTGGCATTGATTATGAATTAGAGATGAAGTTGCAATCAAAGATAAACATTCATTAGCTTTAAGTTAAACCCAAGAAGACAAGAAAGGAAAAGTGTTATTAGTGAGGATGTCAACTGATGAGGAGCAAACAAAAGTTGATTATCTAAAGGCACCTTTTGATGGGTAAGGTTAGGTACATGTTGAATTTGACAAAATAGATACTCTTGGAACCTTAATCTTAAGTCAAAGGGACTTGATTGTTGATTGGTACAGCAAATACCAATAGATACCAATGGATTCCCTTTGGGTTGAAAAAAAAAAAACTTGAATCAAAGAGAAGCACTTGTTATTGTAAAGCTATATAGTTCAAATTAGAAAATGTAGGCTACCTAATAGACAACAAACATTGTTCTAAAATCACTAAATCTGGTCATGCTTGCCAATAATGCAAGAAAACCATCCTAACAATAAAAACACCATAGAAAATGATAGAAATAAGCCTAAAGACAAATTAAATATCTATTATATTTTTTAAATAATATTATTATAATCAAATTTAAGTGATTCATCCCCCTATTTTGCCTAAGTTGATAATTTTTTAAGTTTGATAAACAAATAAACCAAATTATAACTCAATTGGAACTTATCCCCAAGGACTGAATCCCACTCTTGACATCCCCATGGACTTTCCTATTCTCATTGCTTAACACATCTTCTACAAAGGATCTCTCTAAAGTTCTTGATACTATTAAGGAATCAATTTCTTTCCAACACACCAAATGGTTTTATGCAGAAATTAATAAATCAACATTAAGTTGGAAGCACCCCAAAAATAAAATGGGGGCTACCACCAATATGGATAGGATTTGAAAAAACATATCTAATGTTATTAAGATTGAGTTGATCACATTGAAAAAGCAAAAACAAAATGTAAATGATAGGGCCGCCTTTATAATAAATGAATTAATGACCTAAAAAGAAGTATTTTAAGTGCATTATGTAAATTAACAAATGCATGATTCAAAATAATACAACCAATATCAAAATTCTCTCTTAAACTAACTCAATAAGTGTCATTGTTTTCAAGATATAGACAAATCTACGCTTGAAGAAAAATGTGGACATGCTAGGCCTGTCACCAAAAGCTAAACCGCAATCAATTAAAACAGATTCATTAAACAAGAGAAGAAAGACCGGCGAGAGTTTGTTAAATTGCACAATAATTTCTACTTGCAAGAGTAGAAGACAACTAAAATGTTTAAACAATTGTAATCAAAGCTTCAATTAATCTTTTCTAATGCATTTAGTTTTCTTTTGTTTTTTCTCTATTGGCTGCATTTGTGTCAATTTTTCATCATATTTTGGTTAATCTTTTACTACTAATCAACATATAAAATGTTTCAAGGCCCTTTCAAAACCTATTTTACCTTTCATTAATCAAAGCTTCAATTAATCTTTTCTAATGCATTTAGTTTTCTTTTGTTTTTTCTCTATTGGCTGCATTTGTGTCAATGTTTCATCATATTTTGGTTAATCTTTTACTACTAATCAACATATAAAATGTTTCAAGGCCCTTCAAAACCTATTTTACCTTTAATAGGGAGGTAACAAATGGAACACATATCACATAACTAAAAACACATAATTACATAACATACTGAATTGAATATATATTTTAAGGTTTTTTTATCAGATTATGCTTTTATGTCAAATGAAAAGTCTTATTATCTTCCCCACTTTTTTTGAATTTGAATATTTTGTCATGAATTTTACAATAGAAAAATAATAATAATATCTTCCCCACTTTTTTTGAATTTGAATATTTTGTCATGAATTTTACAATAGAAAAATAATAATAATAATACAAATGCTCCTATATATACACTCATTTTAATTCTAACTTTTTATCTTTTTCTAATAAGTAGCAAAAAAATAAAACAATACAAATGCTTCATAACATTAACACTCATTTTAATTTTTACTTACCTCAACCATTCAATACCATTAATACCGTGTATATACAAATATCTACACTTGACAATAGCAAAAATAATAATAATAATACAAATGTTCTTATCCATTCAATACCATCATCAATATCATTTTTAAACAAATATCTAAATTTGACAATATCAAACAAATAATAATAATACAATTATTCTTACTTATTTTTTTAATAAATAACAAAAATTTAAATAATATAATATGAATGTTCCATAACATAAACACTCATTTTAAAAAAATTTATCCATACAAATTTTTATCCCTAATAAAATCATCATACTATCGCCCCATGCATTCCATACTATTAGAGCCACAACTAAACAAATATCTAAATCCTTCCATCATTCTTAATACAGTAACATTAAGTTGAAAAATAAAAAACATTTAATTTATGAACTAATTATTCTATGAATCAATTAAAAAACATATTATTAAATAAAAAAAATATTTATAAGCTATAAAACTTGTGCTTAAAACTTTTAATCAAATTTGTGTTGCAATTTTAAATGATCATGATTACGAAGACTACAGTTTTCAGATCTTCATACTTCACGCTTCTAATAAAACATCTACTTTCTATTCCAATGCCATTAAAAAGATCAAACATGCAAATAATATACAGACCATCTTATAACCACTGACCTGCTTATTCATGGGAGAACGCCGTCTACAGAGGATACAAACAAGTAAACAAAACCAATTCCTCTAAAATACTTTTCTTCCAAACCTGTGAGATGTTTAGATTTGAACCGACGAGAAAACAGCCAATAAGAGAAATGGGTTTATTTAAAATCTTATGACGCATTGATATTTATTTATTGTAAAATATCTCAATCTTTGAAATGCCAGTCAACTGCAAATCCTCTGCGCCTGCTAATGAGGCTCCCAAGGCTAGTAAATAAGCTGTGCACAAAGAAAAGAAAATATAAAAGCAGTTTCAAAAGAGCATTGAGACTTTACAGGCACCCGCCGTTAGGGTTTCCAAAAAGGCCACAGGCATCACTTGTAATTTAGTTCATATAAGAAATTAAATACAGAACAAAAAAACAGCGTTCGATGGATGGATCAACATTAAAAGTCTACTACAGCATTAAACCCTTCATTGTTTTTGGAAAAACGGGTTCTGCCACTTCATATAAACTCCAAAAACTTCATCGACACTTCAACCAAAATAACGCTAATACATAACCCATTTAAACCCTAACATTTCACCTTACAAATCCCTGTAACATTCGTACTTTACTTAAAAAAAACTTCTAAACCCTAAACCTTGCCTTCTAAAATGTATAAAATTTACCAGTCATACATGCATTACAGAAAATTCCAGGGCAGAAAATTCCATGGCTCTGCTTTGAAACGGCGAGAACAGAACGCGGCAACATTTTATTCCTTTCAGTGAGATCCTTTAGATGTGCTTGAAACTGTTTTTCAGTTTCCTCCATTACAAATTTCGACATTTCTTCCATTACATTTTGAAATATTTCACCAATTGCTTTTCCGATCATTTCTGCAACCTCCTTGTCTATTATGTAATGATGTTCTTCACATTTAATGAGCTTTCTCCGATTCTTTTTCCGAACCTTTCTTTCAATCTTTTTTTGTCTTAAACTTTCTAATACCATTGAATTCGACTCTACAGTGCTTGCAACTGTAGACGAAGACCCCATCGCCAGAAAACCAAATATTCAACACACAAAAGAACTATGAATCCTTCTGCAACAAAACTAATTTTTACATGGATAGATCTGTGCATGCCTAATAAATAAGGCGGGCTTTTTTTAGGGTTTGATTCATAAATGCAACCTCTAGTTGCAGAGAAGTAAAATTAAATCCAATCTTGGGTTGAGTTTCCAATGTGGATCGCCTGGGCGGGAGAAAACAATATTTTCAAAAAAAAAGTGGCACAAGAATGGTGTCGATGTATTCCAAGTACTTTGGAAGCAGTTTAGACCGTTGGCTATCTCGATCTGCAATTAATAAAAAAGTCCACTACGATCGCTTATAGATCAAGAAACAATCCAAGCCATTAATTGTTGTACGTTTGCAGTGGGCAAAAATTGAATACCCTACACCTGAAATTCTTATTTTATAATTCATTTTGATTGATTGACAGATGTAATTATATATGTTTTTTATTTTTATTTAATTTTTATTAATTTTTTATTTATCATAAGATTTGTGAATTGATTAAATTTTTAATTTTTGATGGAGGATTTATATCGTCGAAAAGAATTTAGCTATTCGAAAAGGGGTTGTGCATTCAAAAAGACTTGATCTTTAATGGGCTTATTAAGAACAACTCAATTTCACCAATAGATCAAAAATCAAAGGTCAAAGGTCAAAGGTTGGCAAACTAGCTTTTAAATTTGTATTTAGGTTCAACCTAATATTTTCAAATATTTATTATATATTTAATTGTAAGAGTGAATATTTCATTATGTTTTGGAGTTTTATTTAATGGCTAACCCTAATTATTATTTTTCTCATTTAATATCTATATTTTATAAAAAGATTTCATAGTCATAATCATTAAAGATTATATAATAATTTTCATTATTTTTATATAGGATATATATTGCATGCGTAATGAAAATAATTATACTACATAAATAATTCTAGGCTAATTAAATAAATGCATTCAATAATGATACATTAGCCTAGATTAAATTAGTTGGGTTGATAATTAACTTAAATATTAAAAAAATATAAAAAGTTAGGATACTTAACTCTTAAACCAATGATAAAATAATGTCATTAATCTCATGTAGAATTCATTTGCCATGGTGCAAAAATTCATTGTACTCAATCTTATGGATGGGTCATGCATGCAAGTGATAGAGTTCTATGTGGTTTAATTATTTTTATTAAATTTTTTATTTTAGTTTATTTTTATCTATTGTAAGATTTGTGATTTGTTTAAATTTGACTTCTAAATTATTAGATTTCATTTTTTTAAGCTATCCAATATAGTGTAGAAAATTGGAGAATATAAATTGATATATATTTTCTATATTTGAAAAATATGGATCTAAAGATCCTTAAATGCATATATGGATAGGTGCATCTCTTGCACGGGACATGACTGTTCCTAACTAAATAAAGTTTATATTTAACACCCCCCCCATAAACTTTAATTTATCACAAAACTTAACTAGATGATGGGGGCCACCTATAACAAATAGGTTTATTAGCTACCTATGTACAAATGAAGAATATTTAACACAAATGTCTTCTTGAAAGTGTAGACACCTAAAAATGACCTAGGCCTGCAAGCTTCATTTTTACCACTTTCGTCCTAGCATAAGTAAGACATTTAATTATGTCCTTGGTCCACATTCGACTATTGATTAAATAATTCATAATTATTTAATTAATTCAGGTCACTTATTCTTCATGATTATTAAATAAATAAATTTTATTTATTTATTAAATACGTCACTAACTGTCTTTTAAATAAATGGATTAATTTATTTAATTAATTAATCTTATCTCTAAATTAAATAATTATATTTAATTATTTGATTGTCAATTTAATATTCTTCTCATTTTAAATAAATTAAATTATTTAAAATGTCGTGTCAATCCTAACTGTCAGTCCTTTTTTGATAAATAATGAAAAAGATTATTTATTATCTCAAAATCCATAATTTGAATTATTTTAATTCAAATTAGTAATTAATCTTCCAAAAATCAAGTAATCAGGCAGATTCTTGATTTTCCAAATCTGATCTTCGTTGAATCTTATCTCTTTGATTTTTCGAATCTTGCAAATCAGGCGATCTTATCTCTTTGATTTTTTGAATCTTGCAAATCGAGGCAATCTTATCTTCTTGATTTTTTGAAAATCTTTATTTTCTAATTAATTTGTCTCATTTATTCTCCACCGTCGATCCAATTTTATTTTGACCGTTCGATTAAGGATTTTGCCCTAACCCTAATTAGGGATTCTTAAGTTTAATCTGGATCGTTCATTTCATCAATTTATCTCGTCCGTCCATTCGAAATGGCCTTTTCTATAAAATGCCATCTCCTTCTCATATTTGGGATCTTGACATTTTACGTAATTACTATAGGCATTTATTTACTCTCACTTATTCATTGTCATAGGCATTTGATTAATATTGGCACTTATTCTAGGCATAGGCATTGACTTTTAGACATTGGCAATAGTCATAGGCATATCAAATCCTTTGAATCTTGTTGTAGGGCTTAGGCATTTTAGATTGCTCAAAGTACAAATCTGAGGGCAACATTTCCAGCAAGCAAGGAGGTGTAACGAAGATCAATCATGGAAGATGGAGACTCTTGGTGATATATTTCCTTTTCGTTTTCATTTGATTTCCATTGTACTTCGTTATATCATTGGATTTTTATGTTATTTGATCTAACCATTTAACAATCTGATTTTCCCTTGATTACAGAAAGTATTAAAATGTATCTTCTTTTCAATATCCTTGAAAGTATTAAAACTTATCCTTCTTTTGAATATCCTTGATTACTTTTGTCCATCTTTATCCATAGTAAGACAATCTCCATGGTTATATCAATAAAGGAAGTGAAGCATTCCCAATGATCTTTATGATCAAGAACTTCACATATTTAGCAATGATCTCTATGATCAACTTCAACAACAATCTTTGTAATCAACTTCAACAATGATCTTTGTGATTGACTTCAACAACGATCTTTGTAATCAACTTCAACAATGATCTTTGTGATTGACTTCAACAACGATCTTTGCAATCAACTTCAACAATGATCTTTTCAATCGATTTCAACATTGATCTTTTCGATCAAATTCTTCAATGATTAGTAATGATCTTTGCGATCAACTTCAACAATGATCTTTGTGACCAAAAAATTCAACTATCTCTACAATCAATTTTAACAACGATCTTTGTGATCAAATCTTTCACAAATTTATCAATGATCTTTGTGATCAACGCTACAACTATTCAACAATGATCTTCGCGATCAATGCTTTTAATTTTTAGGTTCAAAAATGATCTTTGCGATCAATGTTACAACCATTCAAGAATGATCTTTGCACTTAAGAGTGCAAATTTTAGGTTCAACAATGATCTTTGTGATCAACTATACAACTTTTACATATATGAGTGCTCCAACTTCAAATCCAATACCACTACATGGATTGAATTCAAGTAGCCTTTATAGTAGTCAAAATTCATAGATCTTAGATTATATGGTTTCTAGGATGATATCTGACCGTGATTTTTTATTTGCCTAAAATGAGAATATTTATGCTTGTACAACATTTTGAACATATTTGTGGCCTTTTTCCAACTAGATACACCAATCCATCCACAATCCATCTTTGTATTATCTTTTAAAGGTTGTTTCTTCCACTTTTTGCTCCAACACAATTTATCATATTGGTTCTTCAATCCACAAATACTGCAAGGATGAAGATCCCAACACATCTCTTTTTTATGTCCATGCCTATGACAATTAGAACATTATATGAATTGGATTTCTTGAATTAATTTATTTGAACTTGTAACAAGTTTTTATTTTCACTAGCATATCCAAGGCCTTCATTCTTTGGCCTTCCTATTTGCTCAATGGATTCTATAGTTCCTTGTCCATATTTTTCCAAACCTTTTCCTTTGTATCCCATTCTTTACATTATCTTCAACCCAACATTCTTTGAAGAGCATCCTTTCTCATTATCCTCACAACTAGCAAGATTGGTAGATTTAATAATATTGTTGTCTTCCTTACGCTTTTCATCAAGAGACTTTAGCTATATCACAATTATCAAGAAATTCATCTAATGAATAAAATAAATCACTTTATCACATGACACATTAAATAGTGTAGATTTAGACTTTAGACTCTAGTTTTCCTTTACATAAGCTTCAAACTTTAGATTCAAATTTTCCTTTATGTAAGCTCCAAGTAATTCACTCGACAAAATATTTTCTTCTCTCAATTTCAATACATCTTCCTTTTGTGAACTATTTTCTATTTCTAATTCTTCATTTTTCACTTTAACATTTTCTAGTTCTTTTTCAAGATTTTGAATTTTGTACAAATATTCACATCTTTCTTTTGAAGCCTCCTTTATCTTTTCTATCAATTCTAAGTTACACATTTTGAGCTTCATGAGTTCATCTTTCAAACTATCTTCCCCACACAATAAATTTGCAATTTCTTTTTTTTTCCTTTTTACCTATCTTTTTCATTTCAAAAACTCTTCTATTTGTTGATGACCTCTTGTGAAGAAAATAAATTTATGTTACCTCCAATCAAGCAAGTGACTTTCTTTGGCACCTTTACAAATTTTTGTGGTTTGTTAAACTCCTCTACAACTTAAATAGTGATTCTTTCCCTTGAATAATGGTGGATACTTTAATAATTGTAATCTACCAAGGACTAGTATCTTCTAACAAACCCTCGATTTATACATGAGAGACTCAACAAAAGACTTATGTTATGACTTAAGCCTCCACTCACATGTGACATTAAACATTGATGTTTAGTGTTTTAACAACAATTCTTTCTATCCTTAGTGGCTTCTTCAAATCTGTATGCAAATGACTTTATTTAAAGAATGATTGGCTTTGAATACCTACAATCAAACAAACAAACACCAATGATCTAGATTTTTGCAATCTTTCCTTTAGCGATAGCTTCCTCTTTTTGCCTTGGCTCCTTATAACTACTACAAACCCTTCAAACTTGGGCGAATATTTGAATGAAAGAACTTTGATCCTCTTTAGCAGCGACTTCATTTTTGACTGGGAAAATTTCACAAAAATCTATGAGTTATATTTTTACTGCTAGGATCTTAAAAGTCTAGGATATATCTTGTCCTATGATTGGTGACTTCACAAGATACTATAGTTAGAATAGATTCAATTGCAGAGATTCAAACCTTTATTCACAATATCTTCAACTACAAACTTCTCTTCAAAGTTTGTAAATGATGATCTTATAAAACTCTCAACAA
Source organism: Sequoia sempervirens (assembly GCA_007258455.2). Taxonomy (NCBI): domain Eukaryota; kingdom Viridiplantae; phylum Streptophyta; class Pinopsida; order Cupressales; family Cupressaceae; genus Sequoia; species Sequoia sempervirens. Next base: position 11,534 of record VDFB02258122.1, on the reverse strand, counting down.
GTCGTTGCTCAAGCAATCTTTAGATTTGAACAACTTATTCTCAATCAGTAGCTAGACAATGTTTTCTAAATTTTTTTATCATTCTTCTACCTTATATCTCCATTGCTCTCTTCATTAGGCACTTCTCTATTTGCAGTCAAGGAAAGCGTCCATTCTCAAAACAACATTGGTCTCACTTTTGCAAATATTTGTCTTTCTTGTGGGCTCCTTCATATTTTTTAATAGTTGTTTTAGACACCTAAAAATGGTCTGGAGAATCTAATTAATTAAATATGACTTATTTGATTAATTCATCCTAAATTCATCTACTTAGTAAATAAATAGAAATATTTATTTATATTAAGTTCACTATTAATTCTTCTATTTTATCATATTATTTCCCTCTTAATTAAATAAACAAAATTAAATACTTTGTTTTATTTAATTATTATCACTATTTTATTTTTTTGATATGCACGATAGATAATTTATATTGAAATATAAGAGAATTACAAGTGTCTACAACGCAGGAATAACCATCCACCGCCACTGTCGGGCAAGATGACAACCCAACCGAGACTCAAAACCGAGATTTCCCCAGACCTGAACATGCAACAACAACTACCCATGAAAACTTGAGGACAGAGATGAGGGGTCACAGACCGACCCACAGCCAACTTTAAACAAAGCTGCCAAAAAAGTGCAGAAGACCACAAAAAACGGCTAGTAAAGACTTCAGACACAGAGCCAACCCTTACATGAAACCATTGACCTCCGCAAAACAGACAAAGCCCTCCAACTAGTCAATTCCCTCTGACGACACCAACTTTAATTTGCGTTTCAAGAACTCCACGGCCACGTTCGCAAGCTTTCTGTGGCGAGACAAAGCTGGCCCTTTGAGGTCAAGGAGGAAGGGATACACCTTGACAGCTTCCTCTGTGTGCCATAAGAGAGGCAAATCAGCCGGGCGCGGGATGCCTTTGCCTAAGAGGGCCGCCTTCAATGTATCTTCAAGGCCACCGAGTAAATCCATGCGGAACAAGCGCTCCATCATCTCCCGTGCCATCTTCTTCGGGGTTTCCAAGTCCAATAACACTGCGAGAAAATGCGAGGAAATATGGGCATTGTCTCTGGCATATTCCCTTTGATGCAAGTGTTCAATTCCCATAATCATCTTAACCGCAACCAGCAACACAGGATCATCCTCGAGCAAAATACGTTTCAGTCTTTGATCTGTGATTTCCCTGAAAGCAATTTGTCTCTCTGTGGCGACCAGAGAGACCAGCGTGTCAACACCGAAGCATTCCAAACCATCCAATGAAATATGTATGGTGAATTTCAATTTTTTCGACCCCTCCATGATATCTGCTACACCCTGCACAGGAACAAAACAAAACCAGAATGCAAATACCAAGCACCGAAATGAATTTAACGGGTCCAAAAATAAACCCATGAGAATCCGCTTAGCCATCGCACAAATGCCGAAATAATGAAAGGACGATCTCCGCATCCTTGCTATGAAGGATGTCTACGGACGCAGTCCGAACACCTTATAACTATAATCACTTCAAGTGAAGTGAATCGCCACCCGGCCAAACAACGGTCTTGTCAATGGATGTCATACACGACGTGTCACAGAATGGAAGAATTGAAAGCAAAGCCAATCCTCCTTTCTGACGATCATTAAAGCCCCGCTTAAATCGGACCGTTCTCATTAAGAAGGCCAACATTCCCTTCTATGAAATAAGGATGGCCAAGAGATGACGTGGTTGTGTCACCTCAGTATCCTCTCACACCGTCCCGAAGCCAACTCACACACCCCCAAGATTGGGTGTCAAAGGAGAGGCAGGCGAGGGACCCACCCATCCGCCCACTTAATTATTATCATTATTATTTCTTCTTTACTTTATCCATTAATTCTATCTTAAAATTAAATACACAACTTCAATAATTTGTGTTATTTAATTATCTTATCATATTCTTCTTTATTAAATGGGAAAATACAAAATATTTGTTTTATTAAATTATTTATCTCTCTTTTTGCTAATTTGAATAAATCATAAAATATTCAAATAAATGCATAAATCAAATCCCTCTATTCACTCACCAATAAAATTAGATTTTTCAAATCTAATTAATGTAGCTGGTATTCACAGGAAAAGCCTCGGGGACAAACCTAGAGACAATCCTCTCAATCTTCTGCCTCAAATCTTTCCTCTCATCTTGCCTAGTGTTTTCATGGGGAGGAACAATCCTCCATGATTAGCTCCACCTTCTCATCTTGTACCATTCAAAATATCTAGATTTAGTCTCAACCTCTATTGTGTTACCCCTATGCAAAACTGTTGCCAAAAATCTATATATACAGCCTTTTGAAGCATCAAAATCATCTGAGAGTTATCATCTTTTATGCAAACTTACTCTGCAGGGATACAACAAAGCAACCAAGCAATCATAAGCATTAGCATTAGCATTTTAGTATCATCATGGCATTATTAGATTTCATATCACGGTAGCATCATTAGTTTTTACTGTAGCTTCCATTTAGCAGGTTTCATGTCAAAATAGTTTATAGTAGCATCATATCATCTAGGAATCATTAGCAATCATCACATCATTGCATTTAACATTCATTTTGTTCTCTAGATGGGCATTTTAAACAGTTATGGTGCTTACAAATCTGAGAGCTTCTGTAATTTGATAAATCTTTGGAGATAGGAGACAATGAGACACATTCAAGCTTTATGTGTTTTTAAATTAGTTTAATTCATGTTTAATCTTGATACAATGTTTCATTAAGAGGTGTATTTAATTGTATTTAGTTTACATTTTCCACACTTACATTTTGGCGGCCATCGTGGGGTTGTACCCCATGTTTTTAACAAGTTTTTTTCTGGAAAGTTTTTGTATAGGAATTTGGCGTAATCTATTTTAGCACGATCAGAAGATTTTATAGCACTTCTAAGGAAAAGTATAGTGCTTTGAAGGACTGTTCTAGCACTTATGAGGAAAATCATAGCGCTTTGAAGGACTGTTTTAGTGCTTCAATCCTACAATTAGCACAGACTGACAATAATATTCAGCATCTGTTGTACAATGCTTTTCTAAAATCCTATAGTGCTTTTGTCTATTCATATAGCACTTCTATCTATTTCTATAGCACTTTTGTCTATTTCTATAGCGCTTTTGAGCACTGTCATAATGCTTCTATGTAATTCATTTTCTGGATCTGACGCATCCTCGACCAGTAAATTTCATTTCTTCAGTTGGATTAAAAAGAATTAATCTAGGATAGACACTTATTCAATTGGTTTTAAAATGAATCAATCCTAGGATAGTCACATTTTCCTTTGGATTAAAAATTTACCAATTTAGGGTATTCACCAGATTTTTCAAATTGGGATTTAAAAATGAACACCATGTCTTTTTGTGAGGCAGCATCTTCACATAGATTAGAAAAAATTCCATTTAGGCTCTAAAATTTGAACAAGTGGTTTTTGTGCTTGAATCGTTGATAGGCATATGCTCTCCCCTTAACTGGGTGGTCCAAAAAGCCAGACTCATCCTTTATGCATTCTTCAAGTTTTATTACATCCTTTAGAAGGTTTGTCATAGTGGGAAAAAGTACTCACCCTACGGGAACAACCTAAGTGGGTTCAAACCAAAGCTAGGTTTTTCCACCCCACTATAAAATTTAAAGCAAATATGGGGAAACCCACTTTTGCCGGAAGTTTGCAAGATAACCATCCCTAAAACCTTTGTTTTAAAGGTTAGGAGGTCTCCTAAGGGAGTTTATTATTGCCGCTTTGAACGGAAACCCTTTCTAAGAACCATAGTGTAGTATCTAGCTGAGTCAGTAACCAGACATTGTAATACTCGTAGTGCAAGGGGAGGGAAGAATCTGCCCCCAAGACACTCACCATATAATTGCCAAGGACCGTTTGCTCAAGGGATCGAGAAATCTAACCTTGAGTACACACCTAGAAAAGACAAAAACACGGGTGCCCTCTAGGGGGTGACACGGTTGTGTGAGTCGACACAATTTTAAGATGTGGGCTATTGAGTATAATGATGACCTTTTGACTATTAAGAGTGAGTCTGTCTGAAGTGCTTTCTTGTTATCAAAACCAGTGAAAATAGGACCATGCGTGGTTCTTTTGAACATACACTATCTGTTTAGATTTCAAACTCTTAAATGTAAGAGATGTTGATGAACTCGAGCACCCAGGATCACCTGCAAAACCAAGATAAACCTTCCACATGAGAGCAGCAAGAGATAAAATGCAAGAATATAGTGCAATAACAAAATGATGTTATTATCACACACTAAATGATACAATATGCCTCAACTCTCCTTTGAATTGATTGAGTTAATATGAACTCATCTTGACTAGATAGGAGGGAGAGGTGAGTGTTGATTATATAGCACAATATGGGAAAATAATTCCAAGAGGGGTAATAACTCTGAAATAACCAAATTAGGTGGGAGTTATGCCTACTTGGAAAATGCCAAATGGGTGGCATAACCTACTCAGAAAGAGACAAATGAGTGGTTTTGTGAGGTGGCATATAAGGCCAAAAGAGGGTGTGAAACTCAACCACCTAGGTGTGAATGGGAGCAACACATGTAACCGATGGATTACGCCATGTGTCCTCACATAAACCACATCTCCTATAACCTAAGGTATGCTTAATAATGTATAGGAAAAATATTAAAAAACCTACACTAACACCTCCCCTTAAGCATAGCTTAGGTGGGTGAGAAGACACAAAGATGCAAATATGGGTCCCGGCTACTAGGCCATGTTAGGTACCCATGTACAAAATACTTTCTCACAAATGAAGTAAAGGAGAAAACCCAGTGGGACAAAACTCCTCCCCAAAAGAGAGAAAAGAAAACAAGTTTCCCAACACAAGAAGAATCCCATGCAAGGAAGAAGTCCCCTCCAAAATAGAAAGGATAGGAAAGACCATGTAGTCTTCCCCAAAGTAGTCAACTATGCCAATGGTTGAAGCTCGAAACTGAATGTAGAACATGGTCCACGACCGTTGAACAATGTTCCTCCCCTTAGGAAGAAACAAAACCAAAGGTGTATGAATAATGTCTTCCCATTCCTGAAATGAATATGAGGGAAGAAAGCTCAAAATGTATGAAGTCTCTGAAAACTGCTCATTTATCTCCATGTTGATGTTGAAAGTTGCCACCACCAAATTAGGTGTTATAGGCCACATTGATGAAGATGACAATCCAAAACCTAGTAGAGATGTGTGTAGAACAAAATCCAAAGACTCAACTACCTCCTCTGAAAACAAAGATGCCTCCTCCAAATGCTGCTCAAAATTATCCACACTCATGTCAAACTGTGATGAATGATCATGTGGAGAATGAACAAGAGGATCCAAAGGTTCCTCCATAACAACTAAAGAAGAATAAACTTCATCAAAGAGAAGATGAATGTCATGAATAGTGTCTCCCAAGTCTAAAATATGAGACTCTATGAACAAACTTGCAATGTATGTCAAGTAGTCATCCCAAGCAACTATATCTGGAAGACGATGTTGATCCTGTTGCACTGAATCACAAGTAGGAATGAAAGTAACACAAGTATCTTCAGAAGCAACAGTAGATAGAGGAGAAGGAATGCAAGGCTCAATAACTGGATCTGATGTGAGAATACCAAGATTCAAATAGCCAAAATTCTCCTCAAAATCAAATGTCACATAAGGAGTGTGATCAATAGCCAAAGGATCAGAACCGTCATCAGGTGCAAAGTCTAAAAAGGTATACAACCGAGATTCATTATCAACTATGCCAGTAGCAATTATCTTTGTGCTCTCCAAATCTCTGATGATAACTGAATCAAGTGTGAATTCCACAGTCTTGCCTGCTCCACCATGAGTGATCTGATAGATGGAAAGAAGATTGTTTGTCAAGTGAGGTACACACAAAATATCATTGAAGGTGCCATCCCCAATATCAACAGAACCCTTCCCAATTACACTCATGTAAGTGTTGTTGCCCATCAGAATAGGTGGCATAGCACAAGGCTCAAAAGAAGAGAACATAGACTGTGAAGAAGCCATATGATGAGAAGCTCCAGAATCTAGGAGCCATTTCCCTGATTCATGACTTGTAGAAGCACAAAGAGCTTTACCTTTATTTTTCTTAGACTCAGAAGCAAATTCTGCATGACCTTTATCCTTACTAGATCCTGACTGTTTGGAATGTGAAGAAGAAGTAGACTCAGACATTCTAGAAGGTAGATCAATGTTGTTCTTCTTAAGAAGATGTTTCAGTTCATCAATATCCTTCTTATAACAAGAATGTTCTTCATGTCCAATCCTCTTGCAATATGAACAAGTAGACTTCTCCTTCTTAGATGAGTCCTCCCTTGTAGAGGATTTGTGTTGTGCTTGATCTATGTGTGGATTTTTCTTAGATTTCTTTTGTTTCTTGTCAGATTGTCCTAACTCTTTCTGTCCCTTAGGCTGACTAGCCAACAAGGCTTGATTCTATGATGGCTTTATGAGACCCATAGAAAGAAGCTTTTGTTGTTCATGCATTAACATCTCAGAAAAAGATGCAAATGAAGGCATAGTGTATGCAGATCCCATAGTTAGTCTATGAGTATGAAAGCTAGAAACAAAAGCTGCAAATTCAGGACCAAGTTTATTCAGTGTATTATAGATTAACTGAATGTCCTTTTTATCAATACCACAAGCTTTACATTGTGCTCTCAGATCATTGACCTTAGTAATATAATCCTGGATGTTGCCAAAGTTCTTTGGATCAAGGCTCATCAATTCATTTTCAATCTGATAGCCTTTGACTTCATCTGTTGTACCATACAAAGATTTTAACTTTTCCCAAGCATCATGTGAATTTGTACAAGATTCAATCTGAAACATAAGATCAAGGGAAACAAAGCTACGAAGACATCCAAGAGCTTTTGTATGTTCAAGCATCCATTTTATCTTTTCCTTATCATCTTCAGGTTCAGCTACCTTGTTTTCAACATATGGAGTATACCCAAGTTGCATTAAGGCATTCCATGCATGTTGATGCCATGTTGCATAATTATAAGGTGTTAGCAAAGGAACCTTAGAATGATCCATGTGTGAAGGAAAAGAAAAGCACAAGTGAACAGATCAAAAAACACACACACACAAAGAGAGACCCCCCCTTTTTCACTCAATCAAGAATCCCCCCCAACAAAAAATAATTTGGCACTTTATAAATCAGTGCGTTTACAATGCTGGAGTTGTTTTCCAAGTTTTACAAATGTCTAAAATAGACCCAAATACTGAAAGTACAATCAAATCTCAGAATTAGAACCTCAAAATAGCACCAATGTGTAGTGCTCAAAAAAATATTCACTTTCAAAAAAATAATCACCTCAATACGAGGTCGTATGTGAAAGTTACATCAATTTGAAGTTAAAAAAATGAGAACTGTCCTTCAGATCTACTTGTATACCTCGATATTTTATGCTACTCTAAATGTGTGAATCTAACTAAGAAACATGAAAGACAAAACACCAAGGACACCTCAAGATTAGCCAAAAGAGAGTTAGAATAAGAAAGGAAATAGATAAACAAAATAGGACAATATCACCTTCCTTGTTGTTGGTTGCTCCTTGATTAGCCTTCGATTTGAATAGCTTGTGTGCTCCTTAGATGGTAGATTGAATGACTAAAATGCAAGATTCTATAGGCAAGATGACTAGCAAAGATGATTAGTTGATTGCAAATGCTTGAGGATTCAAATGGACAGCATGTAGGTATAGAAGTGAAAAGTGTTGTGGAGAAAGAAATTTAGCAGCATGAGGTTGCTCAAATGAAGAAGTGTTGTGAAGGAAAAATGGTAGCATAAGATTATAAAAATCCAAAAAGTTGTGGAAATGCCCTTGAGGAGGGGGTATTTATAGGAGAATTTGAATTCTCTAGAGAATTCAAGGGTCAAGATTGATCCAACAATGCCAAGATGAAGGGCTATGGTGGGTTGAGAACCCACAAGCCCTCACATCTTGACATGTGGAGGGTGAAATGGACAAGAGGATATGAGGTGGAGATGAGTTGTCAAAAAGGTACATGAGGTGGAAAAGGACATGCACCTTGGGGGATGGAGGATTTCCACAAAAAGGGATTTCTTGTCCCCAAGTGGGAGTGAAAGGGACTTTTGAGGAATTTTAGAATTCCTCAAAAGTCTACATGGGAAAAGGAAAGGTGGTTGGGAGGATAAATGTGAATTAAAAATTCACATTCATAGATGATCTAGAGGATAAAAGGTGGGCTCCAAAAGGTGGGACTTGGTCACATGTGGTGATTGTGACAAGTCCAAGGTTCTAGAAGCCTTGGAAGGATGGAATGTGAATTAAAAATTCACATATAAAGGAGGGGAATCTAGGACAAATAAAAAAGGAATTAAAAATTCCTTGGAGAATGATTAGGCTTAATTAATTTATAATTAGAGGACAATTAGGGGCTAATTAGGATTAAAAGCCAACTTGCAAAAGTTGGAGGATGTGACACATCCTAATCAAGGATTAGGCATGTGCACATCTTAATGAAGAGATTAGGAAATGGATTAGGATTAGATGAAAATGACATGTGAGAATTAAATAAATGTAATATTTATTTAATTTATTTGATGAAAAAAGGATTAAGGAGGGTAAGGTATTTAATTATTAATTAAATACCTTAGGGATTCAAGCAGACTAAAGATATTAATTAAATAATAGTAATATTATTTAATTAACTAGGATAAGAGGATGTTTAGACGAAAAGTGATAAATTTGGATAAAATTAGTGTCCAAATTTGGATGTCTACATTTTGCCCTCTTTGAGATGGTGTTACGAAGTAGCATCATTTCAAAGAATATTAAAATATAGAACCTAGAAGAAGATGGGCTAGATTGAAAAGATGCCCCGCCATCCAAAGAGTGATTAGGAAGGGAAAAAGAAAGTGATGAAAATTAGGGATAAAGGATGCCCCCTCGAGAGGACATGCGGGTTGAAGAGAACACGTGTGTGCTCGAAATAGATGATGTGATGCAAGGGGAGATGAGGAAGATGATGCAAGGTGATGGGGAAGAGAGTAAATGATATGGAGATGGATGAAGCACAAATGGATGCAGAGATGAAGATGATGTTGCCCCAGTCAAGGTACAAGCCAAAATGGGTTGATGATGGATGGAGTGTTGTCAATGAAGGATTGAAGGATCCCGAAACAACATGAGGATAGGGAAGGATACATCCCACTGAGTGGTATTGATGAGGGAAGGATACATCCCAAAACACCACAAAAGGATAGGGAGGAATACCTCCCGATGATGATGATGAAAGTGTTGTTGATGAGGGAAGGATACATCCCAAAACAACACCAAAAGGGATAGTGAATGACACTAATGGATGATGATGATGATGGGTCAAGGCTGATAATGAGACTGGGGACAAGAGAAAGGATATGATTAGATGATTCTGGTGGTGGAATGGATGGAGATTGGATAGAGATAAGGATGAAGGATGAATGATGAATGGATGGGGGGATATATGCAAGACGATAGAATGGAGAATGAGATGCAATTCTAAATGCAATTTATCATCTTTGGAGCACTGGTTTTTGCTATAGCATCAAACACAAGACACCAGGGTATGAAGAACCAAGGCGTAATTGTGTCTAATGCATCAAATAAACATAACAGACAAGAAGGCTATCCCAACACCCCAAGGTCAGAAAGACCTTGGTCGGGCCAGGTATTGAGATAACCACAAGCACAAAAGGATGCCCCAGCATAACACAAGACCTCAGGGATCTTGGTGGGTACTACGTGGGACAACCAAGAAGACAGAAATAGACATAAAAAGATCAAGATATGTCCCTATGTTGACCAATCAAAACACACCATAATATGATGGATTATGGCGGTCTTGACAAGTGATGATAGGGAGCTCAAATGATAAACAAAAGCCAAAAGCATCAAAAGATCACAATCAATTTCAAACGTCCATTGCCATAGGATCAAGGAGATGGATGGGATTGATGAGGTCTGTTAGGAAGGATGCATCCTGTTGAGACCAAAGATGATGGATACGAAACTAAAAGATCGTTATGACGCAGGATGTTCAAAAATTGATTGGATTTCATGATACAAGTGGATCTCATTTGTGAAGAATGGCTAGATAAGGGCATAGCTTGATGACACGACACAAGGGAGACAAGACATGGGACTGACAAAACCTAAAGACCTAGGGGCTCGGGGGCCGATCAAAGATTAGCCTTGCCTACGTGAAAGCGCAGAGCCCTCGTAGTTCAGTGAAAGGTGGACGACTGACCAAGATGGAGACCTTGATGGATGGTAAAGACGGGACAGACAATAGGAACAAGAGTTGAAGACTGATGATGGAACCCCGGGGGCGGATCAAATGATCGATCTTGCCTACGTGAGAGCGCAGGGGCCACGTAGTTCGACTAAAGACCGACAACAAATGATGGATGAAAGAGGATGAGATGACCCTAGATAAGGGGATAAAAAGATTGGAATGACACGATGGGACAAGATATATGAATGATGAAGTGATAAGATAGATGATGTTGGACAATAGTGACTATAGAAAGCTCAGGGATGGGATAGTTAGCCAAATCATCAAAGATGAAGTGGGCAAATGACATGCCATGTAGATGAATGGTGAAATGATGAATGATGAGATAGAAAAGATGTGCAAAAGAAGCAGAAGTGATGATGATAAGATGGATGACATTGGATTGCATGGGGTAAAGCCTATAGCGAGATACCAATGACAAGGGATTAGGCGATGGGATGAGGGGAGAGGATGGGGGGAGGAAAAATGATTGTTTGGGTGGATTGGATAAAGGGATAAGGAGTTGGATGAGGAAAAGGTGACCAAATGGATAGATGACTGATGCTTGGAACAGGTGGAAGATTACTCAGAATGAGTAAATGATTGATCAAGATTGTGGAATGAGAGTTTGAAATGATAAAAGGAGGTTTGATGAATGTTTGAGATGATAGGATGTTCGAGGAAGTGTTGAGATGAAAGTTCGAAGCAGATGAGTGAATAGATTTAGTAGAATGGATGAATGGGACAAAATTGAAGAAGATGGAGGGAGGGATCTTAAGACTTTGTTGCAGATGGATGAAAGCCCAGATTAGGGGTTTGGATAAGCTCAGATTGGGATAAGATTAAAGCTCAGATGAGGATTGGATCGAAGACTAGAATGATGGAAGGATATGATTGAATTGATTCTACACCGAGTTCTGGGGCTTTAAGGGATGTAAGGTGTGGACAAGCAGATTTTTCCAAATTTGGCAATATTCAAAAATTGTCAAATTTTGCCATTTTAGGAAACTTCATGGTCGTATGGTTGAGAGTCCGAATTTTTTCCAAGAAATACCCATTGGTGAGATAAGATGAATTGCCAACTAACATCCCAGATTCGAGATATGCACATTGAGTTATGAGCAAAACATTTTTTTCAAAAAAACACTAAATTAGGGTTTTGGGGGTCAAGATGAAACTTTGAGGCCCCAAAA
>VDFB02258121.1:0-33711 GCA_007258455.2 Sequoia sempervirens | reverse complement strand
ATTTCAAGGAAATGTTGAAGAAGTTTGGAATGAAAGATTCTAAAATAGTGTGTACTCCCATGGTTATTGGTTACAAGTTGAGAAAAAATGATGAATCTCCTAAGACAAATTAAAGCACATATAGATCAATGATTGGTGGACTATTATATTTTACTACTACTAGACCAGATATCATGCATGCAATTTTTCATGTGGGAAGATTTCAAGAAGATCCTAGATAATCACATGTTGTGGCAATCAAAAGGATATTCATATACTTGAAGGGAACTCTGCATTTTTTTCTATGAGCATCCTAGTGATAAAGATTTCTCTTTGAGTTCCTATACAAATGCAAATTGGGTAGGTTACATAGATGATAGAAGAAGTACAAGCTGAGATGATTTCTTTCTTGGAAGTAGGTTGGTTTCTTGGTTGAGTAAGAAGCATGATTCAATGTTATTATCTATTGCAAAGGAAAAATATATTGTAGAAGCGTCATGTTGTATATAAGTGTTATGGATTAAGCAGATATTGAAGGATATTAAATTGTCATATGATGAACTTATTTCTATCTTATGTGATAATACAAGTGTTATCAATATTTCAAAAATCTTGGTAATGCATTCACGGACAAAGAATATCTCTATCTGGTATCACTTTCTAAGAGAGAAAGTCACAAAGAATGAGGTCTGAAGCTAGAGGTTCCTACAAAGGATCAAGTTGTAGACATTTTCACAAAGGCTCTTCCAAAATATATATTTGAGTATTTCTGGAAGATGATAGAGGTTATTATACCTCCTTTTAATTAGATGCATAAGGGTGTGCATCTGTCTAGGAGAGCATTTCAAGATACATTCTTGGTACTAGAATAATGAAGGCTACCTCTCAGGGGAGTAGGTAGTGATGTGTTTTAACTAGTATAGTCAGGAGGAGCATATCTTGTACCCCTAAGGAGGTGTAAGTGGATAGAGAGAACAATAGAGAGAAAGTATTGTGTTGGTGTTTCCTAAAGTGAAGCTTCTAAGTGATGTCAAAGGTTGAGATTGTCACCCTTTTCCATTGATGTTAAAGAGGGAGAAAGATTTAAGTCTAAAAAATTCCTCAAGGGGGAGAAAAATGAAGGAAAGAGAAAGAGAGAGTAAATTATGATAAAGTGGTAGAAGTGTAAGGAATGTCCTAGTAAGGGGGAGAGTTGTCTGAGTGTTGGAGTTGCATAGTTGCTTCTTATGATTGATGGTTTTTCAGAGCTAATGTTTTTATCAATTGAAAAGGGGGATATTGTTAGAGATTTGAAGGTGTTGTCAATAGTGTTATCATTGATGTCAACCTCCAATATGGTCAGGGACATTGTTGGAGATTGTTGCACTATGTTGGCATTAGTGTTGTGATTTGATGTCAACCTCTAGTGTCGTTATTTTGAGAATTTTTTGTGGTATTGAGTAGGTGTTGTAGATGTTGTAGATATGTTGAGTAGGTGTTTTTGGTGTTGTTGATGTAGTTGTTTCACTTGGTTCCCAAGTGATTTTGAGAAAATTTGAATAAAAGAGTGTGTAGTGTGACAAAGGTGTGTTCAGTATTGTACTTCATATTTCTTCATGGTTGAAGATATACTTGTGTAGTTTGGATGTGATGATAAGATGTGTTTAGAGGCTCTATATCCAAAGTTTTTAGTTTTGGATCATGTAGCAGTGGAAGTTATGTTTGATAATGTGTTTCCTGTGATGAAGGTTGTTTGGGAGAAATGAGATTTCTTTGCATTTCTTTGCATTGAGGTTTCTTGTCTTACGGATTTGGGAATGTTCTTAGATTTCTTGTATCTACCTTTCCATTGAGTATTTGGTGTTCATTTTTTTCAAAAAATTATTGAGTGAGATGTATGTCTGTGGAAGTATGGCTAGTTGTAACACAGAATGAGAGTATCCTTCAATTTTAGGTGGTTGTCGTTGTATTGCTTAATATTTTGATGGTGTTGGAATATTCTTGGATGTTGTGGAATGTTGCAATGTGGTCCATGTGGTATTTACAAAGTTGGAAAGACATGTATGTGGTCACTTGTTAGTGTTAGTGTGGGTTTGGCCGACTTGGCATGATAGTGCTAATTGTGGGGGTTGTTGTTTCTTATTTGTGGGAGTGTTTTGGTGTAGATTTGGGTCCTAGTTAACCCTTGGTGTGGTCTACCTTCACTTAAATTTCCATTGTGGAAGTTCTTGGTTCTAACCTATTTAGTGGATGCACATTTGAGGTGCATGTCTTTCATTATGGCTAATGGAGAGAGTTTTTGAGGTTGTGGAGGATATATAAGCAAGGTTAATTGTTGAAGAAGTGTGTGATGTGTGGTGTGGTATGAAATGATGCAAACATGATCAAGTGTGGTGATCTAAGTGTGAGCTTAAATTCCTAATGCTACCAGATGTAGTGAGCAGAAGGTGCCTACATTTTTAGTGTAATTGAAGTTGTTGGAGGTAGTGACCTGAAGGTTGTAGATGGTGCAGAGTTGTAGTGGTGGATTTTTCCAATTGCTCTAAGATAGTGAATCTCTTTGTAGCAATATTATTCTATTCTTCTTTCTTTTGGTTAGTGATTCCTTTGGGAAATGATCCTTTCTTCTCTTTTGGGCAGTGAGCCCTTCTGAGAGTGATCCAATTATATTCAGTGTTACTATTCATATACACATGAGATAATCCTCATTGTGGTTTTTCTTGATTAGGGTTTTCTATGTAAATTTGGTGTTCTCTTGTGTATGGTGTTGAATGTGTTTATGTTTCATTTGTATACATTCTACTGATGATAATAAGGGTTTGATGGTTAATGAGGGTTTATGGTTTTAATGTACAACTAGCTCAACCCCTCTTAGTTCTACTATGTGTCTAACAAAAATATTCTGATTACTAAAATTTGACCTCCTAATTACTAAAATTAGATATGTTGATTACTAAAATTTGACTAAGTCTAAAAAATTGTAAGATCTAAAAACTAGAATTTTAGTCATAACTCCTAGAAATCAGAAACCACTCAAAAAAATCCTAAAACTATATACATGAAATATAACTTAAATTATAAGAAAGTAAATGTCGATATGTAAATGTCGACTTATACTTTCATGTATATATTTTCACTAAAAGAGGTGAAAGAGAAAGAGAAAGAAAGAAAGAAGGAAAAAGAAAAAAATTCAAAGAAAAACATAACACAAGTGTATTATAACATGCTTGCATTATGTGCAAACCAAACTATAACGTGAGTGCATTATAATGCACTAATATTATGCCTTGCTAATGACTGAGCATAGGATTGGTCACTACCAACCTATAAGGTGAGCATATTTTATTATAATGTGCTCGTATTTTCTCTTTTTTGGCACCAAAAATTTGAGTGGCCACTTTTTGGTCCCCCATCTTGGTGCACATTCCCTATATACAAAAAATAATCCCTCATCTCTTAGGTTTCCTTCGCTTATCAATCATATTATTTCAACATGCTCGTATAAGAGTATATACACATGACCTCTTGAGTGATCCCACATATTTGGTGGTACTAGTCAATAATGAAAACATTAATTCATCAATTCATCCAATAATGTCAATCTAATCTTAAACAAAATAAACATGTTTTAGGTTAAATCCCCTAGACAAGGAGCCCCATAGCGAACTAGGGTTCCCATTCAGGACCTTGGCACCTAAGTTGGACCATGACAC
This sequence comes from Sequoia sempervirens, assembly GCA_007258455.2. Taxonomy (NCBI): domain Eukaryota; kingdom Viridiplantae; phylum Streptophyta; class Pinopsida; order Cupressales; family Cupressaceae; genus Sequoia; species Sequoia sempervirens. The sequence continues at coordinate 30,040 of VDFB02258121.1, read as the reverse complement.
CAACATTGGACTAGGGCGCTAGTTTAGATATAAACACCCCATGTTTGAAAAATCATTTCTCAAATTTTGAAATCAAACTCCTAAATGAATCAAAAATTAAAAAATTTCATACCTCTCATGTTGGCACTCCATGTGTGATGTGGTCTCTTAAGGCCTACAACTTGGTTATGTGGTATGGTCATCATTATGGATATCTTCTCCCGAGAAAACTCGTACCCACTCAGGAAGCTCTCACACTATAAAGTCAAAATGATTGGTGAAAAGGTTAATTTTTTTTACTATTTATATTAAAAAAGAAAAAACAACATATTTTTCACCCTTCTCTTTCCATTAAACCAATCCTTATTCAAATAATCATAAATTTGACAAGTGCATACTCTAATTCTCACATCATTGATTACATTTTAATCCTAGTTCCACCCTAAATATTTTGCAATGCTTTTCATATCAATGTTATTTTTAGAAATGAACCTACTAAAGAAATTTTCATCAAAACCCCAAAAAAATTGGTGTGGAAAGATCACCACCCTATTTCTACACCCGTGAAGAAAGAAGAAATAGGGGGCATACATCTACCCTCAAATTTCATTATCCTTAGAAATTTTTGGACTAATTAATTTGTTTTTTTTTTTGGATGATTTCATATTTATGACAAGTTGGTTTTGTAGAATGTAGTTCCTAACATTGTGGTTTTACAAATAACTATGGGGGCTTCATTCTCTTGCTTGACAATTTTTTGAATCCTCTATAGTATCCTTTTGAGTATGATATAATTTACTTTCCTATCCTTTCCCACTTTTGTGTCCACTCTCTATCCTTCATCTCACCTCCCAACTAAAGAAAATGTGTTAAAACTACCCAAAAAGTAACTTCTTGATAGGATTACACCATTTAAACTCTTAAAAACACTCAAATTTTTGACAAGTCCTAATTAAAATGACTCCAAAATTTTGGATCACACTTTAATGAGTGCAAAACACATGGACAAGGGAAATGGCACCCTATTCTAAGTATCATTTACAATAAAGTAGGTCCTAAGTTTGTGTTGGCCTTTGTCCTATGTGATATGAATTAAATTTCTATATTTAGCAATAAATTAATTTTGAAATTAAATATTAAATCAGTCAGTATGTAGTTAAATTTATTCCTATATTTATCTATTTAAACATGAATCATTATTACAAAAGGTATGCAATCACAATTATAGTGAATATTTTCTAGAATTGATATCCTATCCTAAAGATTTACAAGCAAGTTTTTATATTTATCGAGTTTATCAAAATGATTGGAGTTTGATGCCAATTGAAGGATTATTTGTGATCTAGGGCATTTTGATAGCTTTGGCTTCTTTCAAGCACCTAATGACTTGATTTTCAACAAGTTCTCATCATTAGAATTTGATCACCTTACTGCTCTAAGTAAGGCATTTGAACATATTGATTTTCCCTTGCTTAGGTTGGATCTTACATTTCATGATTGTACCATATAGTAATCCTCTCTAATACACTTGAGTAGGGTTCTATCATTTATTTTTCATACCATAGCTCATTATAGACTTCCACACAATTAAGGTTAAGTGTGCATACTTTTATCTATCAATAAATTGATTATTTGTGGAGTTAGAAATAGCAAAATGGTGGTTTTACCAAGGGAAACTCCTATAAAGTCACCCCTTCCCTTCTCTTTTCTTATGTTTTTTATTGTTCAAATACAAAGATGACTGATTTTAGGCTATGAATGTATAGTGTAGACCTACAACTTCTAGATTAGGGTACAAGTTGTCAAAAACCTTATTTAATAGACTAGGGTGTCCTCACCCTTGTCTACCTATTTTAGGTGTTTGAAATTGAATTGCATAAAATGGTTGTCATTGATGTCAACTTAGTACCAAATGTATGAGATGTTTACCAAAAACTATTCCTTATCAAATATTTTCTTGATCGTGAACCACTCTATCGATTTTTGGGTCCAGATTCTACCACAAGACAAGCTATGACTTTGATATCTTGACTATGTCATTATGATTCACTCAGATAGCTATATTTTAGATCTTAAGATGTTTTGTGTTGGAAGCAAAAGGTTGTCAATGACAGAGTTTAACTTTGTACACCATAGTTCATTGCTCTATTCGGTACAGTTGTTTTTTGTTTGGGTCCTAGTCTTGGCTGACTTAACACATATTATGTATTAAGAAGATTAAATCTACCTTGAGGATGTTTTGTATAGACCTTTTCCAACTTAATATAATGTACTAGAATTATATATATATGATGTTTTGAGGAATGAGAAGTTAGAAAGTGAGGGATCGGAAGTGAGAGTGTGAAGTGTGAGAGCGAGCAAAAAGAAAAGTGGGTATGTGAAAGAAAGTTTTGAGCCTAAAATACTTTATTAGTTGTGGATCAGGGAAGAGTTATTGAGAGACTGGTAGGAGAATTAGTACTATTTATACAAAGCTTTATTTGGAACTGAACTCTACACAAGGAAGGTGTATTCCATCAATTCATACTTTTGGGAGTTAGCCATAACTTTCATACTTCTGGCAATAAGCCATTCTTTGTATCTCTTTGGCAGTGAGCCCTCTAGGTTGTAGCCCTATTGGATTGTGAGTCCTTATTTTGGATAGTGAGTCCTTATTTCGGGAAATCAACCTTTTTGTAATTGGTTTTGATATTCTCTATAGTGTATGGATTAGAAAAGTCCACGTCATATGTCTTTTTTACAACGAGGCATTCGGGCATCTGAGAAAGATACTTGCCTTTTTTGGAGGGACTGGAGCTGCGAAGCTTCTGGTTGGAGTTGGTGTGGGCGTTGCCGAAGTAGAAGGAGAAGGAGTGTTGCTTGTTGGGGACGCCTCTTTCGGCTCCGAATCCGCCTGCAAAGATAAACAGATTGTTAAGAATTTACACTACAATTAGCAGGCAGTGAGCAGGAATCATGAAATTAGTAGGAAGAAATAGCAAACCTCTGCCATGCACTTGACTCGGAGCCTCTTCAGTGGCATTCTGTAAATGTGACCCATAGAACTTCTTTGGGTTGCTCCGCAGTTGGGCAGTGCAGCAGATTTCAACATCATTGAAGCCATGGCTGCCATTAACGAGACTCTTGAGTAGTTCTCACAGTATTCCAATATCGCTGAAAATGTATTGCTGAACGTCTTCGAAGTAGATGCTCACATTCTGTTTGTTGTATCGTTATATAGAAGACGATGGAATGTTTTGGGGTTATTCTGGACGGTGAGGATTGGGCCATGTCGAGTTAGCAATTTGGGTGGGTAAAAAGAGGAAGACGTGGTTAATTCATAACCCACACATGTGTCAGCTTGAATGGGGAGCGAGCGGAGAAATGCAGCATTTCAAAATGAACTTTTTCGCATCTTCTGGAATGCTCCACTAAATCAATCTTGTGCTGTATTAATCATGACTCACATTGAAAGTCGTCGTCGTTTGGTCTTTGATCCAGCAAAACCACATGCTATATTCATGAAATGTGTTCTCTATACTAATCAAGTAATATAAGTAACCAAAACATTAAAATTTCATATACTAAATATTTTATTAAAAAATAAATATTGAGAAGGTTAATTATATTTAGCTTTAGAAAGATGAATATTGAATATGTCTTTTGATGCATTAAAATTTGAGTGTTTTAGGATTTAAACAAATGGAATTATATTTGTACATTGTTTTGAGATTTGAAGTCAATTTGGTTGTATTAGTAAGCTAGGATCATTTTTATATACATGGATGTAATCTCTATCCACAAAGAAATGATCTAATTGACTATGTGTAATTAATTCTTAATTTGTTGAAATCACTCTTCTTGTCTTGCTATCTAGACTATTGGTATTTAGAAATAGCCTTAGAAGGCTACTATATCACGAGTAGACAAGTTATCCTAAATTAACTCCTACAAAGGACTAGCTTTATACTTGTGTTAATGACCGAAGACATCACTCTTCAAGCAAGCATATGCCCTAGAGTGATTGTGTATATTTTGATTCCTTTAGGTATCTTAATTGAAGTGCTCCTTCAATGATATCAATATAATTGTTAGACTAATAAATTGGTGATGAGATAGAATCACATGTGCAAATTAAATCAAGTGAATGCCTTTAAGTACATAGATATATCAATAAATCATGCAAACATGTATTTAGTCAACATTTAACAAGAAGCAAATGGTCTTAAGTTAAATATATTTTGAATTTCAGTTTTAAACTTTTAGGGGTCAAATATATGGGTACAAGATTAATTATGTGCATGAAAAATATACTTATTACATGGAAATGGTTAAATTACAGAGGATAAAAAACAATTGGGCATGGATGCATGAGTAGAAGTACCAAATGTATGATCAACACAAATGTATTGGAATGGGAATCGACATAGATGAGGTAGGGGATAACTATGCAATAGAATGTGTGTTGGCCCTAAATCTTGCTTTGCCCTATCTTGGCTTCCTATAGTTATTTTGTTCTTCTACATGTGTGGTTCATTCATTTTGATTCATAGAGCTCAAAATATGCATTGGTATTGCTAAGGCCTTGCATCAACCTCCCTAATTTTTAGTGAAATCAAGGAACACTTTTATCCTTTGTCCTCTTCTCTAATTTGGTTTTCCATGTTGGTGTAAATAGGTGTTTCACCTAACTAGTTCATTAGTGTGTCCTATTTACATGTTAAGTTTACTTCTAGGTCCTATGAGGGAATCCTTCTAGGCGTTGTTAGGTGTCTATAGATCTTATATTATATTTTTACTTTTAATACATGTGTCCTAAGTCATTTAACATTAGTTGTCTCATGACAAAATATTTAAGACACTTGTTGTGATCTTGTATAATCATATGTCTCACTTTGTTTATATAACCAGGTGGTATCATGTGTAAATGAACATTGATACAATATTGATGAATTATATCATCATAACCTATCATTTGCATCATTTGATAAAATAGCTTTATTCTCTCATTGATGATATCTCCTATTCTTTCATGAAATTCCTAGATCTTGGGCAACTATAATCTTCAACCAAATCTTGCATGGTGTAGAGTATTCTATACCAACTCTTAAAATTGTATTAGATCTTGTGATATTTCTTCTTGTTAGTCTTTTTAGTAAGAGATATAGGTTTCAAATCTTGATGGATCTTGAAAATTTCAGCATTCTCTTCTCTTGCATCAAATAATGATGTAGAGAATAAAAAATACTTGAAAAGAAATACCATATTTGGGGTTTCTTTTTATGAATTTCTATTGAAATTTTATTTTTTAGTTTGTTTTAATGCACCTCTAAGCTTACAATTGAGTTTAGAGGATCCAATAAAGTCATTTTTTCCTTTTGTTTCATCCAAATCAGATATTTGAGTCAAAATCTATTAGGATTTGAAGAGGGAGGTTTGTTTTCAGATCTAGTAGCAAGTTGTCATTTTAGAGTACTTTGGATCAGATCTAACCCCACCATTACAATTCTTCATTTTAGGCATAAAAAAAAATTGCTATTTTTTTTATTTTCAATCGACTATCTTAAATTTCATAGCCAAATGATCGTCATCAAATACTACATTAAATTTGATGATCAAATGATCATCATAATTACCATCTTACATTTGATAGTCAACTTTATAGCATTCTAAATTGACACCCTATTTTTCCTATAACTTTAGTAATAATAATAATTTACCAATTTTGGTGGCAGATCAATAAAATACATTTAATTCCTTGACATCCCTATAAATCTGGCCCAAAAAGTGTCGAATAAAGTCACCAAGGATGTTGTTGTCCAAAAGGAAAAAAAATTAATGTTCTAAATTTCAATTAGCGGGCTTTTATGATTTGAAATTGTCCCCAAGTAGGCCCCTACCCAAAAGGACTGATTAAATGCATATTTAAGCATGTTTTCCTCTCATTTCAAGCATGAAAGGAGACAATTTATAAATGGTACAAAAAAAAAAGATTCTAAAAACAATCAAGGGTAGGCAAGAGGAAATATTATCAAGATTGCTGCAACACTCCATCATTCAAACATCATGTCACATGCTTTGTGAGTTCATGTTCATGTTTGTATGTATTTTGTTTATGTGTACTAACGCTTGTAGGTCTTCAAATCAAATGAAACCAAATTATGATCAATCCTTGAGATGTGCATGACTTCAATCCTTCAAGGAAATTATATTTGAGTGGTGAGTTACAATCCATTGCTGATATAACCATCAAAACAAAATGATCACATACAATAATTGCAACTCCTAATAGATCCTTCATTGGAAATTACCATCCACCCCCCCATCATGATTAACCTAGATGAGAATGATGATGAGTAGATCTCTAAAATAGATGAAGAGGTGCATAATGATCTAAATTCTTTATTTTTATGTTCCATGAGCTTAAATGATAAATCTCTTTCACCAAGTGAGGAACCTGTTACTTCCCCCAGTTCAGCACTTGCAATTCTTCCTTTGGATAGTCAACCACCCTCACAATAAACTAAGCATGATTGGGAGGTGGATGAACTGTTAGATGGTTGACTTACATTTTCCTTACTACCCCTTTTACATTTTCCTTTTTTTTCTTTTTCTTTTCTTTGATGTGATTTTATGTATGTATTGTGTTCCCCAATAATGTGCATTTGATGTTCTCCTCTCTTTGTCCACTTCCTCTATTTGTACCTCCATTCTTCTATATGTTGTCCATTGATTTTTCCATTTTCCTTTTTTTTTGTGTTTTCATTTTTGGGATGATTTTAAAGTGTAAAGACTTCTATGTTTCTAACACATGTTGGACCTGAAAAGGTCCTTTCTTCCTTTTCATTCTCATTTTTGTTTTTTTGTTTTCCTCTTTTGGCGCATGATGCAAAAGCCGTGAGACGCCATGTGTCTCTTCCTATGTTGACCCAAAAGGTCCTTTCCCTTTATTTCATTTTTATTTTGTGTTTTCCTTTGGGGGATGATGCAAAGTGTTGACACACCCTATGTCTCTTCCATGTTGACCCAAAAGGTCCTTTCCTTTTATTTTGTTTTTGTTTTGTATTTTCTTTTTTGGGATGGCACAAAGCATTGAGAAGTCCTATGTCTCTTTCATGTTGACCCAATTGGTCGCTTTTCTTTTTCCTTTTTCATTTTTTTTTGTTTTTTAGATGATGCAAAGCTTCTTTGAGATCTGCACAGCCTTTCCATGCTGAATCTAAAACAAACATTCTTTTCTCTTTTTTTCACTTTGTGTCATTCTTCCAGTTCCTAGTGTATTCGGCACGATGACAGCCCAAGCTCTTAATAAATATCTCCAAAGAATGAATACAAACTCAAATTCATAGATCCCTTTATGTGTTTGGTGTAAGTGCCTCTTTCTTGAGGGAACCTCTCTTCTCATTGTTCCTTTCTTTCCTTCACATGACACAACCTATTTGAGAAACATATGACTTGAAGATAGGTTTTCTCTCCCAAGTTGGCTCTCATTTCTTATTCCCTTTTTTCATTTTTCATTTGCTACTTTAAAGTAATTTCTCACAAAATGGTGTGCAATAATTCCTTTAAAGTTGGGGCATACATTGGGATTATTCATTTTGTATTTTTCTATTTCTTTGTTCTTAGTGCAACCTTGTCACTTCATATGACATGTTTGTCACTTTGTGGATGACATTAGGTGTGATGTCCTTCATAAGTGTGATCTATCTTATCATATTACATTCCTCTTGGTGGCCTAATGCAACTCATTGCATCCCCTAAGTTGTGACTATTCTATTCTTTGATTGGTCCTCTCTTGGAGACATTAGACATAATGTTCCCTAAGTGATAGACCTCGCATGACCTTTAACAAGACTCCATTTGACATTTCTTTACACTTTACATTTTTCATTTTACATGGACACACCTTGCATAATACAATTTGCATGCCCTGGTGGTAATTATCCTATTTGTCTGCAGTTCTAAGCAATTTGAGCTTTGCTTGTCTCATGAAGCACAAACTGACATTTTCATTTGTTGCACCTTATTAAAGTTATCAGGAGGTATAACTTTGGTATGGTTAAGCAAGAATCCCATTTTGTGGCACGACTTTACCCATAGCCACCTATGTGTTTTTGAGTACATACCACCTAAGTGTATGTTTTTCACCTTTTGGACCTTCTCATCCAGTGGAAAACTATGAGTTCCCTCGCCCCAAAGTGAGTATGCATTTTATTTTTTGGACAAATAGCCTAGGTCTAATTCACAACTACATAAACGAATGATTGAAGCTTGATCCAAATTTTCCTTTCCATCTTCCCTTTCCTTCTCTTTTTCACTTATGTGTTCCTTTGTTCTTATGTTTAGTTTTCCATGGGATCTTCATCCTGGGGGCTTGATCATCCCTCTTGATCGTTGTTATCCCATCTTGCTAGCATAGGCTCATTTGGATCCCTCTCGATATGCATGGCTATGTTAGTTTGAGTTTGAAGTAAGTTCATCCTCTCACTAAAGTGGGCGCTAAATGTACCATAGAAAAATGGATCATTGACATTTTCATGGTTATTTATGTCTTTTTCCTATGATGCTTGGTTCATTTTGCTTAGATTTAAAGTTGCAATGTAACTTAAAAATTCACATTAGATCTTGAATATTCAAATTATGATGTCTTGTGAAGGTGTTGTGAAGTTGAACCATCAATTTTTGGGACCCCACAAGACTCTCTAGCTCTTCTATGGTTTTGCACCTAAAAGAAAAGAGGTAGGCCAAAAATGCTAGCTAGTTTTATTCAAATTATGCAATGTAGGATTTTATTATGCTTAAATGAGATGAACTAAATGATTAATTATGAATGCAAAACCTAAGATTTATGCTATGTTGGAAAACACAATGTGATATGAAAATAATGAATAAATGCAAAACAAAAAGAAATGATTTGAATCAGTGTGCACCTAGAGGTCTGATGAGGATTTTGGACTGTTATGGATGCTATCTGGAATTACAAAAATTTACAAGTGGGACTCATTCACCCAGGGTGGCAAATCAGTCCTGCATATGATGAAAACTATCAGGAACCAATTTTTGAGTGTCGGGATCCAGAATCTAACAAAACTTAGATTTCTAGCCTTAAGGTGGGACTCATTCACCACTGGTGGTGTAAGAGTCCTCTCCCAAAATTTTGAGAAATCAGGAGACAACTCTGTAACACCATATCTAATAATGTCTGTTTGTCGAGTTGTCAAAGTCAATTTTGCAGGAAACGAATATAATACCTTCTGCAAGCTTGAAATGTGGTTGATTTGACTTGAAAAAACTTGTTGACTTGTTGACCACTTTTCAACACCTAAATACTTGTTAAATCTATACACAAAAGTCTGCAAACACACATGCAAGAGGGGAAAAGTGGATAAGGGTTTTTCTTGGTCAAACCCCACTTTGGTAATCAAACCCTTGATGAAATAATGAAATGAAAGAGAATGATAAACAAATAACATGCAAATGTTATAAACTTACCAAACCCTTGTTGAATAAAATATAAAGATATGTCAATGGATGCTTCAAAATGCTTGATGAATGCTTGATTAGGTAATGTAAAGAGCTTGAATACTTGAGTGAATGAAAATATTGCTTGGATGTGATGTGTGATTGTAGGAGATGTAAAATGAGGTGAAAATCACATATTTATACAATCTTGTGCCTTAGTAATTCATTGATACCTCATCACAGGCCAACTTCAAGTAATTTTGAATAAAAATCCAAAAGGAAATTTAAAATAGTTTGAATTTGGAGCCAAGGGGGACTCATTCGCCACCCATGGCAAATGGGTCCCACCTAGGACTTGAAAATGGGTGTTGGGAATTAGGTCACATTTAATGTTATTTGTCAGGTTTACATTCAAAAATACACTTAGTTAAATCTTACAAGGGCATAAAGGGGTCAAATAAAGCATAATAAAGGTATAAATAGTGAAATTATGCCTAGAAAAGCATGAAATATTGTTACAAGACTTTACAACACTTCAAAATAGGACTTGTTTAGTCTTGAAAAGTTTATTTTTAGGTGAATTGTATTGAATAGAGTCTAGGAGAGTGTAGAAATGTTTTACAACACTTCACAACACCTTCACAAGATGTCATTAATTGAATTTTAGTACATAAATATGCATGTTCAAGCCACATTTCAACATAAAATTAGAGAAAAATAGGCCAAACATCATGAAAAGTGACCTAAAAGGCCATGGAAATGACAAGGGGCCATTTTTCTATGTCACATTTAGCCCCCACTTTAGTGAGAGGATGAACCTGCTTCAAACTCACACTAAAGTAACCATGCACACCGAGAGGAGGGTTCAAATGCACTTACTTTAGCAAGGTGGAATGAAAACAATCAAGAGGGATGATCAAGCCCCATGATGAAGATCCCATGGAAAACTAAGCATAAGAACAAAGGAACATGCAAGTGTTGAAATGATAGAATCAAATGAAGCTTCGATTGTTTTTCCAACTAGTTGTGGATTAGATCTAGGCTGATTTTTTGAAAGAGAAGAGAATGTATACTCACTCTAGGGTGACATAACTCATGTTGGTCTACCAAGTGAGAAGGCCCAAAAGGTAAGATACATGTGCTAGTTGGTATGCACTCACATATACAAAGGTGGCTATGGAGAAAGTTGTGTCGCTAAATGGGCTTCCTGCTCAACCATATCAAAGTTATACCTCCCGATGACTTTAACAAGGTACCACAAGGGAAAATTTCGATTTTTTCTTCATGAGGAAAGAAAAGCTTCGTATGCTTAGAACCCATGAAAAAAAAGGAAGGGTACCACAGGCATGCAAGTTGCGTTATGCATGGTGGCAAAATGCAAAAATGTAAAAAAATGCAAAAATGTAAAAATGTAAAATATAAAATGTAAAAGATGTTAAAAGGAGTCTAGTTAAGTTCATGCAAGGCCTACCACTTAGGGAACATTGTGTCTAATGTCTCCAAGAGAGGATTGATCAAAGAATAAAATATTCACAACTTAGGGGATGTAGTGCGTCACTTTAGGCCACTAAGAGGAATGCAATATGCTAAGATAGATCACACTTATGAAGGACATCATATCCAATGTCATCCAAAAAGTGAAAAACACATTGTATGAAATGACAAGGTTGCACTACGAACTGAAAATGCAAAATGAAATACTAGTCTTATATGCCCCCCACTTTAAAGGAACTGCTACACATCATTCTGTGAGCAATTACTTTAAAGTAGCAAAGGAAAGGGAAAAAAATAAGACATGAGAGCCAACTTGGAAAGCTCCTATCCCAAGTCATATGTTTTGAAGTAAGGTTGCATCATGTAATCAAAAGAAAAGGAGGTTTCCCCCAAAAAAAGAATACACCAAAAACATAAGGGATCTATGGATTTGGGGTCAGTATGTTCATTGCTACAATGTTTTGTAAGGACCTTGGAACTGTCATCATTCCCCAAAGCACATAGAATTGTATGAATGACACAAAAGAGGGAAAAAACAATGGAAAAATAAAGTCCATTTTGGGTCAACATGGAAAAGATATTGCAGTCTCAATGCTTTGCATCATCTCCAAAAGGAAAACACAAGAAAAAGGAAAATGAAAAAGAAAAAGATTTTGGGTCAACGTGAAGGATACATTTTGGTCTCAATGCCTTGTGTCATCCCCAAAAGGATAAAAAGGAAAAGGGACCGATTGGGTCAACATGGAAGAGACATAGGGTGTCTCTACACTTTCTATCATCCCAAAAAGGTAAACATAAAACAAAAATGAAAAAGATAAGGACCTTTTGGCTCAACATGGAAGAGACATAGGGCGTCTCTATGCTTTGCGTCATCCCCAAAAGGAAAATGCAAAAAAAAAAGAGATAATGTATGACATATAGAAGAAAAGAGGTACAGATAGAAGAAGTATATGATGAGAGATAAAACATCAAATGAGCAATACAGGGGAACACAAACACATATACAATCAAGCTAAAATAAAAAATGAAAGGAAAATAAATTCAAAAAGGATAGTAAGGCGAATGCAAGTCAACCATCTAACAAGTCATCCTCCTCCCAATCATGTTCAGTATATTTTGAGGGCGGTTGACTGTCCAAAGGAAGAATTGCAAGTGTCGAACCAAGAGACATACCATGTTCCTCACTTGGTTTAGAAGATTTATCATTTAAAATCATGGTAGATGAGAATAAAGAGTTTAAATCATTATGCACTTCTTCATCTATTTTTGCAATCTCTTCATCATCATAATCATCAAGATAGATTACAATAGGAGGAAGAAGGGTGATTTCTAAGGATGTATTAAATTTGTGGCTATTGGATTTGTTCATTTTGTTGTGAGGGTTGGACGGTGCTATCTTTTGGTCGGTCAAGAGAAAGAGGGTGGTCATCTATTGCTTCGGTGAAAGGTGGAGGTTGGTTTTTATGATCTTCTTCCATTCAAGATTGACAAGCAAGGAGATGATGATGATTCCTATGCTCTCGAGCATCGTGGTTTTGTTTAATTTTGTTTTGAAGTTGTTGAGGTGTAAGAGTTGGTTGATTCATCATAGGTTCCTTGTCTTCTTGAGGGGGAATAATGGAAGAAACAGAAGAGGATGGGTCAATCACTTTCTCTTTATCTTTATACACTTTTTTAACATGGGGAGGTATGACAGGATTGGTTTCAGTTTCTCTGGGTCATTTAAACGATGGCGGTGAAGTGTCTAAGGGTCCAGTTGTTCATGAGGTTGTATGATTTTTTCAATGTTATACTTAGGTTGAAGCACGATTTGATCCAGGATAGGTGGGGTGGAAGCTGACAGGGACATGTTACATAGAGAAAATTCGGCTATGCATTTGGCTTTGAATTTTTGATAGGTTATGAAAAAAAAACTTTACGGGGGCTGATGGGTTCCATAGGTGCAGGCCAAAAGGATTCTAAAGAAAAATTACCTTTAGACGATAATGGATGAAAGCCACTATGGTGTATGGTAAATATTTCATTGTCATGTGGAAACTTCAAACATTTGTAAACTACTGAAGGGACCACTTTCATTGAGTGAAGCCATGGGTGGCCTAGCTATAGACAAAATTCATCCAATTGTGGAATAATTGAAAATATTACTTCCAAATTTTTGGGTCCTATTTGTAAGGGGAGTACAATCAATCTAATCATAGGGTACACAAAACCAGTATGTATTTTAATCCATGTAGTTGCTTTATTATAGTCATCTTGATATAGATTGTGTAAAACTAGAAATTCTTTCGTGATCACATTCTCACCACAGGAGGGATCTATTAATATCCCATTGGTGGGCTTATCATAGATTATGTCGGCTATGTAAAGAGGACCATCAGGAGGTTTTTGAAGTATATCTTTACAAGAAAAAGTGATATCAAGAGGTTTGTCAGTTGGGCCCTTATGAGGGATAACATCTATTACACCCACAAGTTCATCCATAGGATTAACTTGGGTAACATTTTGAGTTATATCATGTTGTTCACTATTTGTATCAATTTTCATTACATCATTGTTTGAAGGTTCACTAGCCTTGACAAATGAAACATTATGTTTAGGCATGCGATTGGTAAAGTTTTGTAAATTTTGATTAGGGGGTGCAATAGACTTATTGGCTTGATCATTAACACTCGCAATGGACAAATGACCCGAATCAATGATGTCTTGTACCAAGTGTTTGAGATGCTTACATTGTTTGGTGTCATGGCCATTTTGGTGATGAAAATGGCAATAAGAATTAGGTTTAAAGGTGGGTGGTAAAGGTTTGGTGGTATCAAGTGGTTTGATGGTAGGAAAAGTGATCATTTATTGCTAGAGCAATTGGTTCATTGTATTATGAAGGGTATTAGGTAAGGGAGTAAATTGTCTCTTCGGGTCCCCATAGGTATAAGGCATTGTTCCTTTAACAGCTGCCACTTGACTTGGAACAGGTGGGTTTGCTTATAGTTGAGGAGGCGGATTGAATTGTAAAAATCCTATGTTTGGTTTGTGAAATTTTCATGTGTTGTTTTTATTCTTCTACACAAGCTTCTCAGCTTGGTTAGAAGTGGATTTTGAATCATGACTTTAAACTGAGTTATGATATTCACACAGGGTTGTGCATAAGTGCATGAAAAAAGGGAATTTCATCATAGTTAACTTATCCTGAAGGTTGGTGTGTAAGTTTTTGATAAACATGTTCTGTAGATGTGAATTAGGATTTTTGACATCCACTTGAGCATGCAATGACTGATAACGTGAAATGAAATCAGTGACTTTCTCATCGACATTTTTTCTACAGTGCATCAGGTTAGCCATTATCTTTCTAGGGGTCATATGAACTTGGAAGTGACTTACGAAGGCATCCACAATCTCATTAAATGATCAAATGGAATGATTGGGCAAGTTGGAAAACCACTCTAATGTAGTATCTTTTAGGGTCCTAGGAAAAAGTTTAGCTAAGAGTTTATCATTGTAGACACATGAAATTAACATCGTGCACCCAATTCATATTCATCTGCTCATTAAATAAATCAAGCGCAACAAATCCATTCACTAGGTAAATTAGGTCTTTAGTCCTAAGGTTATTCATTCAAATAAATCAAAGGCTCACATCATCCTTTAATTAAATAAATCAAACTTTATTTAATTAAAAAATCTCAAAAGTCATTCCCCATCCCTTTTGATTTAAATAAATCAAAGTATTTAAATCAAATAAGTCAAAATCATCTAATCATCATCCTAGCTAATTAATCCTGATTAAATCTAATCTAATGCATGTCACATCCTCTAGATAATTCCACTTGCACAAATAAATCAATTTATTCATTTATAAAATCAACATTTTCACTCAACATGGCATCTTTGAGGAATATTCCCTCAAATTTGAATTCAGAAACAAGTGGATATGTACATCCAACAAGACATTTAATAGCTCTTACATGTCCCTTGCACAAGTCAAACTCAGCATTAACTATCAAATTCAAATTTGAATTTCCCCCTCTTGGGCACATTTCCCAAATCTTACACATTCCTCATCCTATCACAAGATGACAAGTGTCTCCATCTCATTGGCTTGTTCTTTATCCCACATTCATCGATTTGGTCATTCTCTCACCAAAATAATCTATAAATTAAGGGCTTCATTCTTGATCAAATCCTCCACAATCTTAGCATTTCATCTCCACAACTCCACAATTTGATCTACAAATCCTATGCAAAGTCATTCTCTTCATTGGAGAACTAATTTTGTCCATTGCATCATAGTATCTTCATATCAATTTCATCATTGAGCTTAGCAAAGGATTGGGAAAGGGCTATTTTCCACAATAGCACCAATCCACTATGGGATAGGGTTTGGTCATGTTCTTATATGCTTACTTTTAATTGTTTTCATTCTATTTAGTTTGCATTATTTTAGAGTGGCTAAATATTTCATAGAGATACTAGTGTTACTTTCTTTAAATAGACTAATGATACTAACATGGTTCATTGTTCGAGGTTTGTGAAAATTAGTGTCTACAATTTGGCGCTAGAAGGAGGGAATTTGAAGGATAAGGTTCATTGTATCTTCTATTGCACTATAAGTCTCTTATCACATCTAACACAATCTTGTGTATCTTTTATTTCATTGTACTTTTGACAATTTAAATAGGGCAGTGACTGCTAAAACTCTATTTTAAACAATGTAATGATGTCCAAAGAAGACACGCTGAAAGCAACTATTACCTTTTTCTTTCCTTTTTTTGGGTTAGCTCTCTCAAACTGTCTTTTGCGTCCCATTTTGTTTTTTAAATTTTAATGGTTGTTCATGTTCTTAAAACACCTTCAACTAGTAAATGTATGGAACAAGTCCAACAACAAGACAATGATGTGATGGGACCTTTGAAAATCTTTTTGTATTTTTTCACTCTATTCATTAAATGGCATGTTCTGCTTACCACATATCATCTTGAAGAGTGGCATCTTATGTAGCAGTTGGGGCATGGGGAGCCAAGTCAGCTATCATGAAATACTTGCATTGAAGTCACTGTCACAAAACATTAATACATTCCGTTGAGCCAAATTGAGTTTGTTCAACTCTCTTTGTTATGGTAAAGATTATTCTAGACGTAGTTTCAGCGTTGTTCTCAAGTAATATTCTATTTTGATCTTTTATTTTGAATATTAGTAGGCTTCTATAAAATCAAATTTGTAGCACTCTGATACAAATTTGCTTCTATAATATCAAATTTCTTTTAAATTCTGTAAAAGAAAATCCACCTTTGAACTGCTACTTTTATCCATGAATGCAACAACAAAATGATAAACAAATAGAAGGATATATAGTTGATCGATCATTCTTATCTACCTGAGAGGAGTACGACTGATTCTTACTCGCAGTCCTATCACCATTTACTACCGCTGCCAGAAATGAAGGTTGAAAGGTACAAGAAATCTGGTTTACCCTATTCTTTCCAGACTTTCTATTCATACGCTTGTTGAGTACATTTGCATTAAAGTGGATATCAAGATCATTATGATTTCAATGATTAAAAGTGTGTTGTTTACTTGGAGCTAACATCTCTTTTATGTAGCCTATCAAAAATCCATGGGTAAAGGATGTGATCATTAACTTTACACCTACCATTGGCATTACCTTGAAAGCTTCTAAATATCCTTTGGGTTCTTCGCGGACAGTAAGGACATTGGTAAAGATTATAGTTCTATGTTAGGCGCATGCAAATTTTGAAACACAAGAGTGTGAGGAACATTTTGCATAGGCAGGGAGGATTTGAAAAGGGAAGAGGAATTAGTCTTTACACCTGCCAAATGCATTTGCTTGAAAGAATTTACCTACTATCTCCCTCATACGCCAACTAAATGCATTTGTTTGAAAGTTTCTAGAGCCTTTTCTACAAAAACAATTGGCACATATCCTGCAATCAAGGAAATTTTTTTCCAAGCACATATCAAGCACCTCCTTGCTTTGTATAAAAGTGCATTTCTTTAAGCATTCTATTATAGATGTCATAGAAGGTAGCGTATATAAGTTACTTGTTATCTGCGCTTGAGTCTCTTAGTATTTATCTCTCAATTGCTGCGTACAAATGGAGATAGTAAAATTTTATAGATGGACTTCATTCAATGATGTTATACAAGGCTTATATCCTCATTAATTATGCATAGTTGAGAGCTATTGGTTTGTGTGCTGAGTCATCTTTCTATGCGTTTGTATGCAGGGGTCTTGTTGTGGCCTATATTATATCAATATTTCTTTCCTGCATTTAGTAGCCTCTGCCTTAGGCATCATGTCAAATAATTTAGTGCCATGTTGAGGCATCATATCAGGTAGTAACGTACCTTGTCTGAACTTCTAGGGAGGAGACTAGCACGAGTCATAGATCATACCTTCCAAGTGCATTAAATTTGACATTTTGCTAGACTTTTCATTTGCGTATTTCTTACAATCTTCTATTCTTTACACTTGACAAGTTGCAGTTGCTTTTAAAATTCAAAAGCCTTTGGCAGATGCATTTGATCATTTAGCGACATATGGCTTTAATGAATGATTTTAGTAATTGATTTAATGGGATATATTTTTATTTATTCATAAATTCTCTCATACTATATCATCATACTTATTGATTCTATAATAAATGTCATAATTTTATATTATCACTTTTATTATGATAGTCAAAATTTAAGATTGGGAGGATACTTTTTGAAAGGTATCATTTATGGTTGATAAAATTCACGGGCTTGCAAATTTTATCATAATGATAGTTGACATTTAATCATTAAATAAATTATGATAAGGGAAGGAATAGGTCTAGCAAGTGTGATTTCTTTTCAATGAAATCAATATCAAAGCATGATTCACTTATTAATCATTCTTTTACTATCGTAATCATCCAAATCTTTTTCCTTTCACTTAGGATCATGTTATTGTTTGAATTTAAATTGAAATAAATTGGATTCTCACATAAGTGTCTTTTTGTTTATAGGTACAATGAAAATGAGGAAAGCAAGGGAAGTGAAAGCAAAAAAAAGGTACAAAAGCAAAAAAAGGCTAAGGAAAGGTACAAGGAAAGTGAGGAAAATGAGGATAATTAAGAACAAGGAGGTACAAAGGAAAACAAAGGTGAAGGTTGAAATCAAGCATTGGAGTTGGAAGAAAACAAAAGTGAAATCGGAGTTAAAGATTCAAGCATCAAAATTTGAAACTCACAATTCATGTTTTTAATGCTTAAGGGCTTCCATTTCATGCTTTAATTTTATGTTTCATGCTAACTCACCTTTGGTTTTTAAAATGAACATTTCAAAATGCTTGGAGAGTTTGTCATATGCTTTAATTTTCTGTTTTAGGCTAACTCATATTTTTTTTGGTGCTTTAAAAAAAATTTATCATTGCTTTGAGGCTTAAAATGAAAATGTGTTTTTCATGTTTTGTAATCTCTTATTCAAATTAATCTCATCTAAAAAGGCGTATGGACTTCTCTCGCACTTCACGGTGACCTTGAGAATCAAAAGTATTTTTGGTGACATTAAGTTGCATTAAAGATTGCCTCCACACTTCGATTTGGGTTTAAAATTGAACAACATCTTGTGCGAGTGTGAGTAGGGGAATTATCACATATATTCTCTCTCTTTGTCACCATCAAAGATTGATCGAGTTACATATTTTGTCTTTAATCACTTTTGTTTATCCTAGAGGGCCTACCTTGGGGAAAAAGTACTCACCCAAGGGAACGACTCAACCGGTAACTCTCTAAAGCCAAGAGTATTTCCAATTGGGATATAAATGTTGGTATTGGAAGAAACACCAATATCACGTGGTTGATTTCGACAAGATGGATCAAAAAGGGGACTCTTTCTGTATGGGTCAATCTCCACGAATGGAAAGTCCAAAATAGAACCCTTGTTTTGTAGTGACCAATTGATCCATTGAGCAAGTTTATCAAAGTGGTGCATTGGAACTTGGATTCCAAGAAGTTACTTGCCATGTTCAATCTTGGTTAAAGTATAGAGGTTAAGACATCATTCTTAACATACCTTTATACTCTTTCCTTGATTGCATGTAAAATCATCTCTTCTACAAAGGGCATGAGGCAAGCCCACTAAGAAAAACATACCAATTGAGCTAGGATGTCATATTGCTTGTGGTTTGAAAACATAGTGCTTTAATGGAAAACATTGGAAAACGAACATTCAACATGAGCATCAAATCTCAAACCCTTTAGAAGAGGCAAATATCCTTGAAAAAATTCACATGTTATTGCTTTCCCTTGGGATTCGTATCCTTAGAGGCTTCTAAGCATTTTTATTTCATCTCAATTTTCTCCTACTAAGGTCAACAATAGGTAACTCTTGCCTCAAATTTCCTTGGTTTCCACATAATACTCTTTGCGGGATAAGGGGAAAGTTGAGACATTAGACATCTAGATTCAAAATTTAATCAAGAGTGTGTTTGTGGTAAAAAGAATCCATTAAGCAAAGATTGAATCAATTGGACCCCACATATGTGCTCAGCATCCTTTGGTCGTATGGTTTTCATACAAACATTGATCTTTTGATTTTTAATTACTTTTAGAGAAAGGCATGTTGTTCACTATCTTGGTCTCAGAAACAAGTCCTTCCTAGGTTCATTTAGGATCAAATCAAAACACTTCATCCAAACATTTATCATCTTCATCCCACAACAACTTTAGAGCTTTTGGAAACATCATTCTAGACTTAGGTAAATCATCAAAATCAAAAACACCTTGTTTAGTACAATGTATACGAATGCATCCATTCTCATACATTTAATTGAATTATCACTTCCTTTGAACAAGTTCATCCTAAGATAACATCTTACATATTAGGGTTTACAAGTTCATTATCCAATCAAACCCTAAGTCTAGCATTGATACAAACCCTAAGTCTAGCATTGATACAAAGTTCGTAAACATTCAAACACTCATATCATTCACCCTTTTCATCCTTCATCTCGGACCATTTGTCCTAGGAACCTTAGAGGTCACTTTTGCAACAAGGTCAAAACACAAGGAGAACATGGAATACAAACTTGATCCATACATCATGAGTAATCCAAGTCAACTAAGCTATCAAAGCCTTACAATGCCGATTGATTATCAACACTCACATTTATACAATCCATACATGGGATCGTTGTCTCCTACAAACATCAATGGTACAACAAATGTGAGTATGCCTAGTCAAAATTTTGGAACATCTTTCTTGATGGTAGGTTTAAATCCAAGTCCAAACCTACAATTCTATCGTAGAGACAATCAGTAAGCCTTCGATAAGAACAATCATCCCGTCCCTACATGCCGAAGATTAGAGAATGTACCACCCAGGTACAAGTTTACCAAACATGAATCCAGGAAAACTTTGGGATAAATATGTTTTACAAATCCTTACAAATGTTGTCGATTCCCAAACAAGATATTAGCGACTCAAGCAAAGTGACTGTGGCAGTCAAAGTTACCTAGAATTGTAATACAATTTTCAATTTCAACCTATCATGCTAAATCTAAATATCATCCCAAATCAGAACATTATTCAAAATCAATTTTTTCATGATCCCATGCAAAAACCACAAGTATCCATCCCAAATATGCTTGAACAAAAACCAAATCAACTATATCAAGGGAGTCAAGATCGAAATCAAGATCAAATTTGGCAAGATCAAATTGCTACAGTTACCAAAATAGTTGAGTCATTGCATCAAGAGACATCTCCACCACCATTACCCATGTCAACATCATTCCTTGGATTATGGCTTCCCCCTCTACCTAGCACCAATCACTCCATCCAAATCAATCCACCTAACATCCAATCCTTTACCATCAAATCCTTTACAGATACCACCGCCGACGCCAGCACCTTGATTAGATTGTCAATCAAAATGGAGCTTATCAATCCTAAAATCGTGCTATAGGAATACCTATCTACCTTGGTCATTAGAAATTTCGCCCTTGATCAGAGCCCATCATATCACAAGCCACTATGAAGTCACTTCAGGTATCTCAACTACCCAGCTTTACATCTTGGTCCCCAGATTTCCCACCCACCACCACCCAAGGCCAAACACAGCAAGACAGTATAACCTTGTTGTGCTAAAAGCTCTCACCCGGGGCCTACCAAAAGGCTATCCAACAATATCTAGCCACACAAAAATTAGCACAAGCCCAGGCTCAAGTGCAAGTGCAAGCTAAAGCCCAATACAAATCCCAACAAGAAAATATTGTTCAAACTCTCAGTACCACATTAATGACACCATGCATCGATCCAAATCAACAAACACATAATCAAGAGCTATCCATCAATGAACACATGGAAGATGTTTCTACCCCATCCAAAGATCAAATCAACATAGGTCAAGAGTCACTTTTCAATCATAATCAAAATCTACCAACAATACCCAACAATGATCCAATTCAGAAGTGCAACATCACTTGATCTATGAATTAGAGGCATTCCCTGAAAATCTTACCCGTTATTTGAAAACAATGTTCAAAATCTCTCTGGGCACATTGAGGGATGTTTCTACATCAATCGCTCACCATATATCCAAGGAGGCCACTTTTGGTGATCTCTTTCAGGAGTCTTTAGGTTGGCCAGTCCTATTTACATAATGCGATCCATGGGCCAATTATCATGACGAAAATGTCTCTACATCACCTAATGAGTTAGAGGACATATCTCAAGAATTTATTCCAAAGCAAGATCAAAATATTTGACTAAGGTTTAGCAAGGGTCCTTTCCAAGATATGTTGACCCCCTTTGACCTCATGGTTACAAATACTGAAGGAATCCTCAACTTGACACTTGATCCAAGTCCACTCAAAGATCAAGAGGATATTGAACCACTTACCATGCCTAATAATGATGTCCACGAAAGAAATCCATCCTTTGAAACTGACCCATGTCAGGAACTTGATCCAAAGCATGTTGAAAGCAACTCCAAAATCATTCAAGATCAAGAATATGTATCTTCAAGATACTGCAATAAAATAATGGAAACTCTCCTATCTATGCAATATGATCATATCCATGTAACACATACTCCTCCATCTACCCATGAGATGCTTTCTATGGATGGACACATAGATGATCTTCATTCAGAACAGGGTTCTTTTACTCCTAACATTATTACACAAAAAGAGAAAGTTATTGAGTTGACAACATCAGGATCAGACATATCCCAAATTCATACTAAGGTCATTATATATGAAGATATCCAGTAGTATCCACTCAAGGAAATAGGACAGACAGAATAGGATATTCCAAAGTTAGTAGAGCAACAAATTCCAATAACATCATCTACAGTGGTCATTTATCAGAGAATGCATTCTAAACAAGAGCTCTCAGAATAGGCAGAATCAAAGCATGAAGGTACTACTTCCACAATACTTGGGGCAACTTCATCTCAAGCAAACGTCAACATAGGGAGCATGAAGAATCCTTATGATGAAATTGATGTCAATACTACAACCAACCATGTCATGAATCTTCATCCACCCATCACCCCATCAACAAATTGGGACCAACATCAGAAGAAATATTTGAACCAAAGCACAAAGAACATTATAAAATCGAAAGAAGCTAAGAAGCATAATGGAAAAATCAAATACAAATGGATACCAAAGAATACAAAGAAAGATCATCCCTATCAAACTCCATCAGTCAAAGAAACTATGGGGCAAAATAAAAAGGGGAAAAGTGTCCATCAAAGATGTCCACAAAAGTAAAAGCAGGCTTTTCAAGCAATGTATAAAGTGTATCAAGTATTTGGTCCTAATTCCATGCACACTTTCGTATCCACCCATGATTGCTCATCTTCCCAAGTTTGGAGAGTCAAAGGTTCCAAACTATCAACCAATCCATCTTTTATCCCTAAAAACATTCCATGCATGCATCCATGCTTGATATCCAGTTCTCACATTGACCATGTATTGGAAATGACCCTTCATCATAAGGATTCTGAAGGCACTCTATCACGATGTATACACAGAGAAGAGTTAACCCCGATATCAATAAAGCAGATCAAGAATCCCAAAAGTTGCATTCAAGTGCACGTATCTTAGCAAATCATTTTCTTCAAGAAGGATATCAATGGCACATTATGACAGGGGCATCTACATCAACACCACTAGGTGGGTCAGCATGAATCTTTCAGTAAAATACAAAAAAAAGTCAAAAAATATGAAAATCCAAAAAAATCAGAAAAGGGATTGAAAACAATAAAGAAAAAAATTGTCCTCTAGTGAAAACCCTTTCTGTTGATGATTGGCACTGGGCGAATACGTGAGGAAAACCCTAGCAAGCAGTCATGTGGGAATGCGAGCATCGTGTGCTGGTTCAAGTTAAACATCTCATCCCATCACGCAATAAATCGAGCATTCCATCCATCTCATCCATAATGGGAATCCATTCATCCATAAACCATTTATCAATCATTTTCGATAATCCTACATCCATCATCCAAGTTATCTTGATCTTGATGAGTTTGGGGCCTGCCACTACGATTGCTTATAGGTAAACGTATCTTGACATGGTTGTTTCCTTGATCCACGGGCAGCGTGCTCGGGCTAGCAGGCATTGAATAGGCATTCCTTATGTCGGGTGTTGTATCCTCTCACAAGATCCTTGGCATCCTTTATTGTTATTCCTTATCCATCCATCCATGCCTTATCAAGCATCCAAGTGAGTGTACATTTATGCTTGCGTTTAGAATTTGCAGATAGGTACATCTTCCTTTGAGAATAAATCTTGATCTATATCCTTCGCCTTATGTAGCGATCTGAACATTGGAAAACATGAAACCAAATTGGTCAAACCACTTGTGAGAAACAATCCAAATCACTAGCCCATGTAATATTTTGACGAAGAAACATCCCTTATTAGTCTTCATCTTTCATCGAACATCAATCGTGTCGATCCTGGCAGCATCTATTTGCCGCGTCCAATGTCACATCAAATCATTCAAACATATTTTATTTCAAACCAAGCTTCATCAATCATGATCAATCAAATCCAATCAAGAAATCATCAGGATATCCTTGTCTTGCTTAACACTATCCTTCCATTGTTGTGCATCCTCAACAATGTTATCATCATCAATCCTGATCAATCGATCCTTGCATTGTTGTGCATCCTCAACAATGCTATCATCATCAATCCTGATCATTCAAATCCTTGCATTGTTGTGTATCCTCAACAATGTTATCATTATCATCAATCCATCAATTTGATCAGTCAACCTTAGCTTGGTTTTCAACAAAATAACAAATAGAGCACTGATATCATCACACATTTCCATATCCTAATTGTCAAAATTGTGAGAAAATCTAAAAACATTAAAACATCAAAACTTCAGAAAATCCAAAAACATCAAAACATATCAAAATCCAAAAATAGGTCAAAAAGTTATTCAAGCCAAAACAAAGGTGCGTCTTGTTCTTCACGGTCTCTAAGCTTTGAGCTGTGGAGTTGATCTTTTTATCATCCCACAAGAAACGCACTTAGAATTGAGTCCAACTTTAGGAGTCCGGAGTCATAAACAATTCATCCTTATATCTTCATTTGTAAATGGATTTCAAGTTGTGTGGGTTCTTCTTCGGGTCTTTGAGCAGGCAGAGCAAGGTTGATCTTTGATCATTCCACAGGTGCAAATTAGGTCCCTTAGAAGACCTCCTTAATAAGCTAACAATTCATCATGTATATCTTTATGCATGCGTGGGGTCAAATTAGCCGGTCAGTTCGTGGTCTCGTGTGTATAGCATTAGAGGCTAGTCCATTGCCAGGAGGAGGAGGCTCCCTAGGATGGAACTGGGGTTAGTCTCTTGGTCAAAATCATAAAATCCCAAAACACTCTCAAGTGAAAATCAAAACTGTTTGAAATCTCAAAAATGCAAAAACAATGGCAAAAGACCAAAGCTTGTCCAAATGTTGAAGCACCTCACCCTCGGCTTGCACCCACAATGAAGCTTACCACTCATAATAAATAATCATCATCCCTCAACCTTTGGTGAAACAATTCCCAAAACAAGTCCCTAGCGGGGTTAAAGGTAGAAAACTCAAAATGTCGTAAATAGACCCATACCAATCATATGACATCATGTCCTAGGATGAATCCTTCTACAATGGGCATTATTAAATAAAAGAACACTTTGTATAAACTAAATGACACCACCATCCACTAACATGTCCTAGGATGAATCCTTCCTACAATGGAGCTTTATCTTTTGGAAGTAAGTTTTGTATCATCCCAGCAGCCTTACATCCCACCTCTTTCCATTATAGCGGTGTGAAGGGCGGTTTGTTTTGTTTGTTTACTTGGTCTTTATCTTTTGACTTATCTTATTTTGTGCTCATTCCAAGGACGTCTCGATGATATCCCAAAATAGAGGATTTAGAGAAATAGGAATGGGGAAATGATCATTATATTTTGTCTGTTGTTCTTGTTGGACATTCTTGTAAAATAACTTGGTGAATACTTGCTTTGTTAGGTATGTCCTAGCAAGGTTTATGTATGTCAAGTGTGAAAAATAATACTCTGATCTGCTTGTCGAGTCAAAGTCCATTGCACTAGGTACAACACCATCCTAGTTTTTTATACTTTGATGCATCATATCTACATGTGTAATCAAACATAAGGTAAGTAGCCCTTTTAAAATCCCAATCCTTGATAAGAAAATCATCATCATCTATCATCATCATCTCTAATAAAGTCTCGTCAAATCATGGACTTGTTGGATCCTCTTGTCATCATCTAATTTCATATTTTTTGCACTAACATCGCATCATGAGTATTTAATCATCATCATTAGTGCATCCATCATACATCCATCATGCATCCATCCTACATCCAGAAAACTATCAGCATACCACATATCATTCATATCATACATAATAGGAAACATTGATGATTTCACATGCATTGCATTTGCATCATCATCATAATATAGATTTGTTAGTATAAGCATCTGCATAAATCATCCATTGCATAATCATAACATATCACATCATATCATCATTTAAGTTGTTAAGGATAATATAGATTTGTTATTCTAAGCATCTTAAAAAAAATATCATTTGCATCATCATCCATAACCATCCATTTTGAACCTCTTTATCGCAAGATCAATCCTCAAATTGAATATTTTCGCTTGATCTCTTGAGGGGGCAATGTACCAGGTACTTTCCGCTGGGGCATCCAAAAAATTAGAAATTTTTTGAATTCTGATTGTGACAAGTTTATTCTTTGAACCAACGTAACAAGTACATTGCTTCAAAGAGGGGAAAAATGTAGACACGTGAAATTAACATTGTGCACCCAATTCACGTTCATCCTCTCATTAAATAAATCAAGCACAACAAATCCATTCACTAGGTAAATCAGGTCTTTAGTCCTAAGGTTATTCATTCAAATAAATCAAAGGCTCACATCATCCTTTAATTAAATAAATCAAACTTTATTTAATTAAAAATCTCAAAAGTCATTCCCCATCCCTTTTGATTTAAATAAATCAAAGTATTTAAATCAAATAAGTCAAAATCATCTAATCATCATCCTAGCTAATTAATCCTAATTAAATCTAATCTAATGCATGTCACATCCTCTAGATAATTCCACTTGCACAAATAAATCAATTAATTCATTTATAAAATCAACATTTTCACTCAACATGGCATCTTTGAGGAATATTCCCTCAAATTTGAATTCAAAAACAAGTGGACATGTGCATCCAACAAGACATTTAATAGCTCTTACATGTCCGTTGCACAAGTCAATCTCAACATTAACTATCAAATTCAAATTTGAATTTCCCCCTCTTGGGCACATTTCTCAAATCTTGCACATTCCTCATCATATCACAAGATGACAAGTGTCTCCATCTCATTGGCTTGTTCTTTATCCCACATTCATCCATTTGGCCATTCTCTCATCAAAATAATCTATAAATGAAAGGCTTCATTCTTGATCAAATCCTCAACAATTTTATCTACAAATCCTATGCAAAGTCATTCTCTTCATTAGAGAACTGATTTTGTCCATTGCATCATAGTATCTTCATATCAATTTCATCATTGAGCTTAGCAAAGGATTGGGAAAGGGCTATTTTCCACAATAGCACCAATCCACTATGGGATAGGGTTTGGTCATGTTCTTATATGCTTACTTTTAATTGTTTTCATTCTATTTAGTTTGCATTATTTTAGCATGGCTAAATATTTCATAGAGATACTAGTGTTACTTGCTTTAAACGGACTAACGATACTAATGTGGTTCATTGTTTGAGGTTTGTGAAAATTAGTGTCTACAATCATCAAGGACAAAATCATTGCATAAAGTTGTATAAGCATTGACATGGTTAATAGAGTCTCCTTTACCTACATATTTCTCATTTGACCTAGGAATTTCCATCCCTAGTGGGATATGTGTGCGTAATATTTCTAAGGAAAGGGGGCTACTACAAACATGATATGTGGGTGGAGTGGTTTTACCTTGGCTAATGGTGGAAATTTTTTGTTGCATGGATGAAACAGTATTAAGGAGTTATGTAATGATAGGACCAAAGGAGGTGGTTTGAGGTGGAAGAGAAAAGGGTGATGGAGTGTATGTAATGTGACGGGAAGTGAAAAGAATACTAAGAGGGGTGAAGGTAGTGGAAGGGACTTGCAATTCCATGAGAGAACTAGGAATGCTAGTTGGAATTGTGAAAGAAGGAACCACATGACTAACTTGTTGCATAGTTGTTGTAACATGAGGAGTGGTATAAGTTGGTATGGATGCTATGGTTGAAGGGGGAGAATGTGAGGTCCTCCTTGGCTTACAAGAATGTTTTCGGATTGAGAATTAGAAGAAGCATGCTTATTGTAAATCTCAACAATTATTTTTGTAACTAGTAAACCATCATCACTTTCAATCAAACGATGGAGGTTTTCTATGGCTAGTATGGAAGTGGTGGAAATGTTTTCAAGGGACAAGTCTTGTTGTAAGAGTGCAAAATCCTCATGAATATTAATGACCTTTTCTTGCGAGATGGAGTTGTTTTGTATTTCAACATTCATTGGATGGAAAGGTGAAGACATAGAAGTGGTATTGTCCATGCCTAATGTACCATTGTCCATACAAGGAGTAGGAGCTCTTGAGATCCAAAGGTCCACAATGAAAGTGCTATCATAGGAGGCCATGAGTCTAGAACTTCGTCTCACTAAAGTATTATCAATGGGGCACCAAACACTCATACAAGTACCACAAAAGATTGGGTGAATGAAAATGCAAGGTAATTTAGGAGTGCTAAATGCAAATAACATAAATTATGCTAATTGTAACAAATAAGTAACTACAGAAAATAGAAATGTAGAAAAATTCCAAAAAATGTTTGAAAATGTTGTTTAAAAAGTGTAGGTGGACTGATACGCCCAAGGTGGCGAATGAGTCCCAGTATGAGATTTTTTTGTGTTTTTTAGAAAATTTAATGCAATTTTAATGTTTTTCAGATGCCAATGATGGATGCATATGCAAATTTTTAGTTTTTTCAATGATATTCAATGCAAAAATGAACTCTAAATGAGTCTTTCACTAAAGCAAATTAAGAATCCCTAGGATGCAAAAACAAAATAATACCCTAATCAAATGTTGATGAAAATGGAGCTTAAGATGTAAGATACAATGAAAATTAGAAATGTAAAGTGTTCAAAATGTAGGTTCACCAAAATGAACATCATTTTTTGGGACCCCACAAGACTCTCTAGCTCTTCTAGGGGTTTTCACCTAAAAGGAGAGAGGTAGGCCAAAAATTCTAGCCAGGTTCATTCAAATTATGCAATGTAGGATGTTATTATGCTTAAATGAGATGAACTAAATGCAATTAAGTGATCTAAATGTCTGATTATGAATATAAAACCTAAGATTTATGCTATGTTGGAAAACACAATGTGACATGCAAATAATGAGTAAAGAATGAATAAATGCATAACACAAAGAAATGAGTTGAATCAATGTGCACCTGGAGGTCTGATGAGGATTCTAGAATATTTTGGATGTTGTGTAGAATTAAAAAAAATTACCAATGGGACTCATTCACCGAGGGTGGCAAATCAGTCCCACTTCTTATGAAAACTATCGAGAACTAGTTTCTAATTGTTTGGATCGAGAATCTAACAAAACTTAGATTTCCAGCCTTAAGGTGGGACTCATTCACCACAGGTGGAAAATTAGTCCTCTCCAAAAATTCGAAGAAATCGGGAGACAATTCTACAACACCAAATCTGAGAATGTCTGCTTCTTAGGTTGTCGAAGTCAATTGTATAGGAAACAGACATAATAGGTCTTATTGACTTGTTGACCACTTTTCAACACCTAAATACTTGTTAAATGTTCACACAAAATTATGCAAACAAACATGCAAGAGGGGAAAAATTGTTGAGTTAGAAAATAGGGGTTTTCCTTGGTCCAACCCCACTTTGGTAATCAAAACCTTAATGAAATAATGAAATGAAAGAGAATGATAAAAAAATAACCTTCAAATGCTATAAACTTACCAAACCCTTATTGAATAAAATCTAAAGATATGTGAATGGATGCTTCAAAATGCTTGACGAATGCTTGATTAGGTGATGTAAAGAGCTTGAATGCTTGATTGAATGAAAATATTTCTTGGATGTGATGTGTGATTGTAGGAGATGTAAAATGAGGTGAAAATCACTTATTTATACAATCTTGTGCCTTAGTAACCCGTTGATACCTCATCATAGGCTGACATCAAGTGATTTTGAATAAAAACCCAAAAGGAAATTTAAAATATTTTGAATTTGGAGCCAAGGGGGACTCATTCACCACCGATGGTGAATGGGTCCCACCTAGGACCTAAAAATGGGTGTTGGGAATTAAGTCACATTTAATGTTATTTGTCAGGTTTACATTCAAAAATACACTTAATTAAAGCTTACAAGGGAATAAAGGGGTCAAATAAAGCATAAGAAAGGTGTAAATTGGGAAATTATGTCTAGAAAAGCATGAAATCATGTTACAAGACTTTACAACACTTCAAAATAGGACTTTTTAGTGATGAGAAGATTTTTATGTGAATTTTATTGAATAGAGTCT